>RYYW01000108.1:0-11231 GCA_013621005.1 Aeschynomene evenia | reverse complement strand
TACCGATTGGTTTTGAAATTAAAAGTGTTTTCACCGTTTAAAAAGTGTTTAAATTGTATTTTTATATGATTGATTTTCGTATGACTTTGTTTTCTAATGATTGGGACGATTCTATGTTATTATTTTGGCCATTGGCTATGAAAAATCATATTTTGGAACTCTAGAATCGTGTTTACGATGTTGTAATCGATTACCACGAGTTCGTAATCGATTACAGCAAGTGAATTTCCAATCGTCAGAAAATGCGTGCTCTCTATTAATCGATTATAGAGACCCAGTAATCGATTATAGTAATCGATTACCATCCTGTGGTAATCGATTATAGCACCACTGTTTGTGTGAAAATGAACTGTTTTGACCCTTATGCACCCTAATATGTTTTACGACTTGTATGAATGATATGTATGAACTTCCCATAGATTATATGTGATATTATATGATGTTGTGAATGATTATATGATGTATATGATGATTTATTAAATGATATGATATGTAAAGAGATTAATGTGCAAAGTGAAGAAAGTTAAGACACACATAGTAGCCTCTCCGTTTGTGATGAACGTTACAGGGGGTTGGCATCCTCGGTTGTAACGACTCACCGACGGAAGGTGAATTACCCCCTCTACCCATATGTATAGGATGAGCTAATACCTAGGGTCGGCGATGCGGAGGTTAAAGGAGGGTGGGCAGGCCAAAACAAATAAATGATCCACATGCACCAAAATGGCGTGCTCTAAATAAGATGGATCCACATGCATAGTAAGTATGCTTAAAAGACTCAAGATAATTAAGCAAAGTTATGAGTTACATGTTACAGACAAAGAATATTATCTTACTGTTATGTTTGTATGTATGGTAGTCGAGCACTTAGCACACCACACTTTGATAATTATATATGTCATTTATGTGTGTCATTTTAAAAGGAACGTGACGCACTTAGGTAGTCGGACCGGGACAAGATCATTTTCAGAACTTATAACTGAACTGAATTCATTCATGCTCATTTATTTTCTAATTAAACCCGGAACGGCTCCCCTATTGAGTTACTTTCAGGTACTCACCCCACGCTATTTCAACCTTTTTAGATGATGTGTATCAGCAGGATGATGGAGCGAGCTTGGAGCCGCACAGCCTTAGACTAGACCTTATTTCATATTGTAGACCATGTCATTTGAGTTATTTCTTTTATGGATTATATGTCTCTGATTTATTGTTTTATTTCCGTTTATCTTTCCTAAGTCCGGACCTATGTTAGCCGGCAAGTACTTATGTTGATGGATTGTATTAGTGGAGTCTTGTGAGTCTCGGTTTTGGGCTTATGAGATTACACATATTATTATTATTATTTTCTGATGTTTGTTTTGGGAGATTATGATTGTTTATTTTATTATATGGAGGTATTATTCAGGATTATTTTCTATTGTATCTATATACGTTGTATTATTTCGTAAGGCCCTTACTTTTATATTCCGCAAATGATTTACGAAAATTTCTCCCAAGTATTTTCCGCGTATATGTATTTTATATATAAAGATAAAAACATGATAACAGGAGGTAACTCTTATGAAATGGCCTAAAATGACTTAAGCGTTAAGGGTTGTCTAGGGTGTTACACCTCACATGAGGTGGCATTATGAGAATAGGAGAAATGACGGGATAATGTTGCATCCTTCTAATGGTGAAGGTTGGAAGCACTTTGATAGGTATCACCCTCAATTTGCAGAGTGATAAGCAGCGGATTAAACAATCACAAAACACTTAAAACAACATTCACATAAGATACATCAAGCTTTAGGCATTTCTCATCATCATAACTAGTGTTATACAATCAAAAAATTTATTTTATGATTAGTTAATTACAACTCAATGCATAGACACTTAGTATAACATGTAAACAAGTGATTAGAACACTCATTACAATTAAATCATGCAATTTAATCAATCAGATTATCAAGAACAATTTATATATGATGCTGAATTTTCTATAGAGTTTAAGACAGAGTTGTTTCAAAACTTTCTTTAATAATGCAGTCTGAAAAGCTTTCTCTGATAAATTCAATTAGATTTTAGTTGTTTAAACTTCTAACTTCATTAACCAATGAATTGATTAAAGCAATTTCACAAATATCAGCAGAATCATTAATTTCTTGAATTTCAAGAAATTGTGATAGATGTTATTCTTTATAAAACTGTTTTGTGTAAACTCAATTTAGATCATTCAAACAATTAATCAAACAATTATTAAATGAAAAACTAAGAGTTTAAGAGTTTGAGAGTGACAAAACCAATTATACTGATTCGGCCAGAAAAAGGCCTACATCCAGTTCTTCAATCTTCCAAGGTTGAGTTCCACTATTAAAATTTGAAGGTGTGTGTTAGCACGAGAAGGGGGGGGTTGAATCGTGCTTAGATTTTCAAAATACTCTTCTAAAACTTTTTCTTTCAAAAAAACTTCTCAGAAGGGTAACCTTCTGAGTCGCAGCGGAGAGTCCTTCTGAAACTTGTAGATTATAACTATCAAGTGTAAATACTTGTAGTTATAATGAAAGAGAGTTAGTGTAATAATAACTATATTAACATGATAATATATTCAAGATATACATGAGATATTAACATAGTTGTAGCAACTAGAAACCATGTATAGAGATACTTTCTAGATAAGTTATCTAATATGAAGAATTAGGAACTTATTCAAGATAATATCTACGCACATAATAATATACTTTAAACTTCAGAAACACATTCTTGTTCAAAGAGAAATGGTCATAGAGCCTCAGAACCCTCATACGAAGTTTCTGATATTACTTTCTGGTGAGAGCATAATTTGTACTGGTTCATTACGTTATTAATATCTCTCACCCCAGTCATCGAATCAAAGATCCAACCGTTCAGATGTTAGAACTATGTGTCCTTAACATTCTCATAAATTTTCAGCTCGATCCAACGGTTAACGAATCCGTATATGAAGAATTACGATGACTGGTTTATAGAAAATCTGCTCTAAGAACTCATTATGTTCTTGCACGTTTTCACTTCAAAAGTTGTCTTTCTCTCTGATGTAATTTTCTGATAGAAAAAGCTAGTTAATATCATGCATCTTATACTTTATATAGAGTGTGAATTAAGATAAAGATTAAGCAACTAGAGATTAAACAAGCAATAAAGTTCAGAGAGAAGTATAGAAAGTGAACACAATTTTATACTGGTTCGGCCAATGATGCCTACATCCAGTTCTCAAACAATTGTTTGAGTTCCACTAACTTTCTTCAAGTTACAGATATTATCAAGCCTTCTCAGGCTCTCCCAAGTATTCTTTCTTCTAGCCTCTTCAGGCTTTGCAGTGAATATTCTTTCCACAAGCCTTTCCAGGCTAAACATAGATATTCTTTCCTCAAGCCTTCTCAGGCTAAGCTTTCGATATTCTTTCCTCAAGCCTTCTCAGGCTAAGCCACCTTTTCACACTAGAAAAGGATTTACGTTGCCTTAGATTACACTAAGGACTTTTCACTCCACTCTTACAAGTACGAGATTAGTATTCTTTCATCAAGCCACTCCTGGCTTCTCTTGCTTAACTCAACACCATGAGCAAGACTAGTATTCTTTGATTGGCCTCTTCAGGCTACTTGCTCATTCACCATGAGACTTTTACAAGTATTCTTTTCCTAGCCTCTTCAGGCTCTAATTGCTCAACTCCACATGAGTGAGACTTTTACAAATAAATACAGATTTGTGTTTGAAAGATGTGTGCGTAAAGCACTTAGAAACAAATGCTTAAGGACTTTGAATGAACAAAGGAAATCCTTAAACAACTCCTATTCGAAGCTTGCAACAGCAAGAATATTATCTAATGAAAGGATAAGAATAGAAGATTTCAAGAAATTTTCTTTTGAGAGAAAATTTCTCTTTTACAGAATCTCGGGTTTCTCTAGGAATATGAGTAGAAAAGATTTGATTTAATTCCTTAGAGTGACCCTAGATGCTGTTAGTGATGTGTTATAAAGTTGAATTAATGTTCTAACATCACTAGGAAATTTGGCAGCATTGCAGCAACGTGCAAGCCCACTTTGTGTTTTGTTGGGAGCTTATTTATAGCCTTTTCCAGATTATAGCCGTTGTGCACAGTTCCCAAGACTTTCTGATATGTCCTTCTGAGAGACTACCTTCTGAGAGTCTTCTGAGAGGACTGTCTTCTGAGAGCTTTCTGAGAGGACTGCTTTCTGAGAGCTTTCCGAGAGTACTGCCTTCTGAGAGCTTTCTGAGAGGACTGCCTTCTGAGAGCTTTCCGAGGGTACTGCCTTCTGAGAGCTTTCCGAGAGTACTGCTTCTGAGAGCTTTCTGAGAGGACTGCCTCTGAGAGCTTTCTGAGAGGACTGCTTTCTGAGAATTTGTGCTTCTCACAAATTCTATTCAGCCTTCTGAGAAAACTGCTCTCTCATAACCAAGTCAGCACTTCATGAGAAGGCTGATGCATCTTCTTGATGTGTCTTGACTATCCAAAGAGAAGTTTCTGAAAGAATTTCTTCTTTCCTTAATGATGTATCTTCTCATTCAAGATGCCTTGATTAGATCAGAGGGTGACTCCTCAGATGTAGATTTTTCTCAGCTTCTTGAAGGAACTTCTTGGACAACTTTCTCATAAGCTCACAGCTTCTGAGAGCTTCTCAGATGCTGGCTTTCTGAACCTTCTCCGGAAGGTGTATCTTCTGATACTTACTCAGAAAGTCTCTTATGCTGCCTCAGAAAGTACTTTAATATAGATCTTGATTTCCTTGAGTGCTTTCTGAATGATTCTTATCAGAATCCGATGCTTCCATTTAATCTTCTAGGACAGCTTTCTGGAGCTCGGCTTTCTCAGAAACTTTCAAGTCTTCTTAGAAGACTTTCTTGGCTTCTTGGAGGATGCTTTCGAGAAGTCTTCATGGTCTTGATATCTTCTCGGTTTATGAACAGTTTCTTTATCAGAAACTTGAACTTCTTAGCTTCAAGAAACCTATTCTTGAAGTGTTATGATATTGCAGATTTCTCCAATCTTCTGGATGAGATTGCCTTCTGAGAACTCAATCATTCATAGCCTTCTGAGAGGAACCCTTCTGAGTGAACATCCTTCTGAGAGAAGGTCCTTCTGAGAAACAAAATTTGCATGGTCTTCTGAGACCCTTCTGAGTAAATTTTGTTTCCTTCTCAGAAACACTCTTTCACCTTGTTGCTTTCGAGACACCCTTTCTGATGCTTCTTAGCTTTGAATATGTCTTGATACTTGAGGTTACTTAGTGTTGAATTTTAGCCTTCCACATATGAATGACGACTCATGCAATCCTTCTAAGAAGATTCTGAGTGCATTTCTCAGAGCGCTTTCTCATGTCTTCTTCGCAGGTTGCTCAATAGCTTTCTCATGCCTTGATTTCCTTTTGAGAGGCTTTGTTCTTCTTTCTTCTTGCGCTTCTAGAACCATGTGCTTTGAGTGCTTGTAGTTCCAACTTTCTTGTGTATTTTAGCTATCTCAAATAGCTTTTTCACTGCACATATCAACACCCATTAAATTATTCTAACAAAATATTTTCTTTATATTAATTTGTTATCATTCAAAACCAAGTCTTTAATGATTTTCAATCATTAACACTTCTTGGAAGGGTGCTGGAGCTTACAATCTCCCCCTTTTTGATGATGACAAATCAATTTAGGAAATATTTTGTAGAATCGTTTGAAGGAAACCTTTCTTTAAGATCAGAAGCTTAAGGATAGGTTCCTTGTGCAATTTTAATCTATCTTTCTATTATTTCCTTCATTTTCTCAAGAGTGAAATTTCCAGAAGTAATTTAGAGATTGATTAATTCACAGCTGAATACAAACCAGAGAGTAAAACAAGTTTTTCATGAATCTTGCAATTATATAATTCACAAAACGCTCAGAGAGCAAGATATATATTCAGGATAATAAACCTTAATAACATACGCATCCAGAAAGTTTGTATTCATGACTCAGAATCATATTAAACATACATCAGCACATTCATAAATAAAAGAAAGATGCAGTAAATGCTATGTATGCATGAGGATTTTTCTTGAGAGTTTCTCTCCCCTCACTTCTATCTCCCCCTGTTTCCTTCAGAAACCAGCAGTCTTTCGACCCATATTTCCTACATTTTCTCCCCCTTTGGCATCATCAAAAAGAGAGGACAAGAAAATGCAGAACTTCAGCCTTGTTTCTTCTCAAGAGCGTCCAGAATTCTCAACAGAGGTGCTTCATGCTTTTTGAGTTGGCTTCGAATTTCTAAAATTCCAGCCTCAAGCCTATTTTGCCTTGCTGCCATTTCTCTTTGGTTTCTCAGAAGCAGATCAATCCTTAGAGAATCGATGGAGGAAGTGGTAGCAGGTGCTTTAGAAATCAACTCCTGAGTTCCCTGAGAAACTGCTGCAGGACTTAATTCCTCAGAATTCTTTTCTGGTTCAGGTTCAGATTCAGAAGCTGAAGTCTTCTGAGACAAAGCAGCTTTCGATTCTTCTATGTCTTGATCACATAATTCTTCACTGAGGAAGGCACTTGCTGATTCAGAGGTATAGCTTTTTGAATGAGAAACCTCTTCAGAGACCCTTGACAGACTCTGTTGTTTCTCAACATAGGGAATCATGGCTAGATTATCATTAGGAGAGGGTGTTGGAGCTTGTGTATACCCAAATTACTGAGTGGGAGGAGCACTAGTTTCTGATGCATCCTCAATCACAATATAAGCTTCAGAGACCTCAGCATCTTTCCCTTTGGAGCTAGTGGCTCCTTGTGCTCTTTTCTGTGCAGTCGATTTCTTTGATGCTGTCTCTGCCTTTGATCTCAGGATAGTCATGAATAGCACATCATCCTCACTTTCTCTTTCACCAGTCTCAACCTGAGATGGCTCACTGACATGAATACCCTATGAGGCTTGAGAAGTCCGCTGCATCCTCTTGTAAGGGAGTTTTCTCTGGCCTTGTTGGAGGAGGAGTATCATTATCAGAATGTGAGCTAGATGAGCTTTCTGAAGACACAGTTTTCTCACTGTCAGTATCCTCCAGAAACTGACCTGTGTTTTCTGGTTCTGAGCTCTCTGAGGTGGATTTCTCAAGCTTCTTCTTGGATTCTGATTCAGCTTCAGAAACCTCAGTGGCAGCCTGTCTTTTCCTTGATGGCAAGGAGACATTGGCTTTCTCTTTGGGTTCAGAACCCGCTTGCTTTCCTTTGGTGATTTGCCTGAAGGACATCTGAGTGATGACACATCCAGAAGGAAAGAAGTAGCTCTCATTTTCAAAGGGAGATTTGAGGTGTTTGAGAATCCTTGTTAGAATCATCCCATAAGGCAAAGCACCATGCTTTCTCTTTCCCTTAGCCACTGCAGCCAGCATATATGAAATGATGAGCTTAGGAAGGGCCACTCTTCTGAGTGTCATCAAGTAGTAGAGAGAGGGTAATTTGACCGTTGAAGAAAGTAATTACCCAAAGGAAAAGGTAACTAATTTTCTCTAGGTTAAATTTTGTATGGGTTCGATTCTGAAGCACAAGACCTATTACCAAATGGTTTCTCAAGCCCTTAAATGACAATCCACATTCTAAAGAGGATCATTGCATGTTCTGATAATACATTGATGACAATGTTGGCAGTAGCTTTCTGATGAGGAGTTTCTCATTCTGGGCTAGACTATTGCACCATACTTCTAATTTCGAAGCCCGCTCCAATCATGACTCAATGATGGAGAAGGAGGGACCCAATTTGTTGAAGGGAAGAGGAGCAGTCTAAGTGATATCAACCATATGAACCTCAGATCCCTTCTAAGAGTCTTTCTCAGACTGAGTCCCTTCTAAGAAACTACCGACAACAAATGCCTCAACTACTACTACGCCGGCAGCCACGGTAGCATCAGTGCCCACCTCTGAGTAGAGCCTAGTGCTGGTGGTCCCTGGCACTTCAACGTGTGTTGAGACACGAGTTTCCTTATATTCTTTAGGGGTCTCAGAAGAGACATGACCAGCATCAGAAGTTGGTCCTTTCTGAGATGAAGAGGGAGGAGTTTGTTGATGTTGTACCTCTTCTTGAATTTTCTCAGCTCCTTCCTGAGACATGGGTGGAGAAGGTAGTGGTGGAGGATGCATGGCTTGGTCAGCAACTTGAGTCTCAGAAGGCTGATCAATTTCCTTCTGGATGTCATCCATTTTCTGAGTCAGAGACTCAACATCCACACCAGCAACCTCAGTCGTGGTTGCTTCTGAAGGATCTGCCACAGAAGCTTCAGGTTGCTTCCTTTTGGGCTCCTTCCTTGAGCTTCCAGCGTCTAGGGTGCAATGTTCCACCCGGAACCTTGTTGCATCTTCCTCAGAAGAGGAGTTAGCAGTATTTCCTCCTTGCCCTTGGACCATCTTGGATAAGTCTGAGTTGCAATTATCCCACGATAATTTACTTTCTGAGTTTGACCAAATGCTTGAGAAGGTTGACTTCTGGAGTTGGTCTTCTCAGAGGATTTGATAGGGTGTGAGAGGGATATGCTTATGTAGATGACATGTTGATGCAATGCATTTAATTTGAAAAATGTTTTCACACAATTAAATCAAATATGCATATACATAGTTCATACATATTTCATGCACAACAACAATTTGCATATAATGTTTTAGTTTCAGAAATACCTCACTTTGGAATTGAATGTGATCCTTGAGGATTTTGATTTCTGGTGCCAAAAGTGATTTTGAGTTCACTTTCTGAGACTTGTTGCTTGAGGGGAATATTCAGAGTCTTCTTTGAAATAATTCTTTCCAGGAATTGCCCATAGTTGCTTTCTCATCTTGCTAGGTTTCTCAGAAGTTGTTGTAGAAGCTTCGGAGAGCTTCTTAGATGGACTTCCTCTCAGAAGGCTTCACCACTTTCTGAATGTATGATTTGCAATGAGTCTAGGATATCCAGCCAACAATCTTCCAATTTGATTTGCTTGATGAGAATGAGATGAGCACTCCAAGTTCCTTAGACAATTCTTCTTGAAAGAGTTTTGTAGCTATTGTAAAGAAAGATAAATCAGACTTTTTATAAGCTTGATCCATCTCAGCTTGTTCTCATAAGAGATTTCTTCAGAACCCTCTTGAATTCTCCACTGAACTCATTTGTGTGTTGAGTTCTTTTCACTTTAGTTGAACCTGCAAGATACAGAAGTTTCTGGTACCCACTGAATTTCAATTGGGTCCTTCCTTGGTTAGTTGGAGAGAATATATATTAAGATAATAAACCAAGAAAATACACCAGATAAATTGTTTTCAAGTGAAGGTACACACAATGAATTCTTAAAGTAAGTGAGAATAAAGATTTCTCAACTGGCTTTCTCAAGAAGGTCAGATTTAAGGTTAAGAAACCTAGATCATCTGTACCTTTTAGAAACACTCACTTTACTTAGAAAATAATGTAGAGAAGATGGAGCAAATTGTATATCAGAAACCTAAGAGGTTCTCTGGTACCTTAGATGTTCAATTATGAATGAGAACATTCAATAAGTTGAATTTGTTAAGCTTTGAAATAATCTTCTCATACATGTTTATCACCTTCTTGAAAAGATACACCACTTTAGAATAGGTGAGAAGTAAAGTGTTCTCAGTTTTTGAATTAGCCTGATGAGAGCTCTTACTTACACTTATCATAAAGCTCATGCGAGCTAGAAAGCATTTTCAAGGTAGTTATCAGTAAGTGTATATTTGTAAAAGAATGATCTTGAAATCAGATTCAAAATAAATAATTTACAAATCTGGATTGGTCAAGAGAGTAAGATATGCAGGATATGCAATTCTGCTTTCTCGAGAGATATAAAAATGCAAGAGAGCAAAATATAGTTGAAGTCGACTTGATATATCTTTTGAAAAGAGAATTTTAACTCATAAAACAATTTTCAGAAATTCGAATAAGAAAAGTTTGTTTTGAAAAAGTATTCTCATACATATGATGAATTGGCTTTCTCAATCCTTCATTGGACCTTTTAACCTCTGCAATCGTGAGATTGCTCAACCCCAGAGGCCTGGCTCTGATACCAATTGAAGGTGTGTGTTAGCACGAGAAGGGGGGGTTGAATCGTGCTTAGATTTTCAAAATACTCTTCTAAAACTTTTTCTTTCAAAAAAACTTCTCAGAAGGGTAACCTTCTGAGTCGCAGCGGAGAGTCCTTCTGAAACTTGTAGATTATAACTATCAAGTGTAAATACTTGTAGTTATAATGAAAGAGAGTTAGTGTAATAATAACTATATTAACATGATAATATATTCAAGATATACATGAGATATTAACATAGTTGTAGCAACTAGAACCATGTATAGAGATACTTTCTAGATAAGTTATCTAATATGAAGAATTAGGAACTTATTCAAGATAATATCTACGCACATAATAATATACTTTAAACTTCAGAAACACATTCTTGTTCAAAGAGAAATGGTCATAGAGCCTCAGAACCCTCATACGAAGTTTCTGATATTACTTTCTGGTGAGAGCATAATTTGTACTGGTTCATTACGTTATTAATATCTCTCACCCCAGTCATCGAATCAAAGATCCAACCGTTCAATGTTAGAACTATGTGTCCTTAACATTCTCATAAATTTTCAGCTCGATCCAACGGTTAACGAATCCGTATATGAAGAATTACGATGACTGGTTTATAGAAAATCTGCTCTAAGAACTCATTATGTTCTTGCACGTTTTCACTTCAAAAGTTGTCTTTCTCTCTGATGTAATTTTCTGATAGAAAAAGCTAGTTTATCATGCATTATACTTTATATAGAGTGTGAATTAAGATAAAGATTAAGCAACTAGAGATTAAAAAGCAATAAAGTTCAGAGAGAAGTATAGAAAGTGAACACAATTTTATACTGGTTCGGCCAATGATGCCTACATCCAGTTCTCAAACAATTGTTTGAGTTCCACTAACTTTCTTCAAAGTTACAGATATTATCAAGCCTTCTCAGGCTCTCCCAAGTATTCTTTCTTCTAGCCTCTTCAGGCTTTGCAGTGAATATTCTTTCCACAAGCCTTTCCAGGCTAAACATAGATATTCTTTCCTCAAGCCTTCTCAGGCTAAGCTTTCGATATTCTTTCCTCAAGCCTTCTCAGGCTAAGCCACCTTTCACACTAGAAAAGGATTTACGTTGCCTTAGATTACACTAAGGACTTTTCACTCCACTCTTACAAGTAAGAGATTAGTATTCTTTCATCAAGCCACTCTGGCTTCTCTGCTTA
>RYYW01000107.1:166229-180152 GCA_013621005.1 Aeschynomene evenia | reverse complement strand
CCTTGAATTGTTGGCAACCAATGGAGGTACCGACAACCTCCAAGACCCTGCATACATCTGACCACCAAACTCCGGCTTCACCCACTAGCATCAGGGCGGCATGCGCAACCTTCTGTTCTTCTTCCATCTTGAGGATCCAGTTGATAGTCACACTTGGATCGGGAGACCCGGCGTACATGAGGGAACTAACCTCACAGGAACTGGAGAATCGTAGGTGCTGAGAACCCTCTTTCCTGAATGTAACAATCAGGCTGCCTATGCTGACTCTTGCACTGCATCATGTGCTTCTTGCCCTGAGATGTCCTTGCTGGAGCGCCTTGGTCCCTCATAGTGGGAAACGTTCCTAGTACGTCTGCTAGGTGCCATGTCCCTGTGCACACAAAACAATCAACATCGAGTTGATCAGGCTCCATATCAATGCTAGGTATGCACAGTTACTCTGACAGCCAAGCAAAACTGTCATGCACCTCAACACTAACTAAGACACATAAGAGGTTATATGCATGATATAACTACCGTACATGCCATAATAGCATAACAGGTCCATTACCCCAAGCCTTGTAGGATAGACCTGCTCTGATACCAAAATGTAACACCCTACTAGATAGCCCTTAATGCTTAAGTCATTTTAGTCCATTTCATAAGGGTTACCTCATGTTATCATGTTTTATCTTTATATTTAAAATATATATACGAGGAAAATACGTGGGAGAAATTTTCATAAATGTTTTGCGGAATAGAAAAAAGGGCCTTGCGAAATAATACAACGTATACAGTTGCGGAAGCAAAATAATCCTGAATAAATCTCCATATAATAAAGTAACAAAATCATAGTCTCCCAGAACATACATCAGGAAATAATAATAATAATAGGTGTAATCTCATGAGCCCCAAAACCGAGACCCACAAGACTTCACTAATACAATCCATCAACATAAATACTTGCCGGCTAACATATGTCCGGACTCAGAGTAAACACAAATAAATGCTAACATTCAAAAGAAACGTAATCCATAATGTAGTAACAGAAACTGATAAAACTAGAAACGAAAAGATCTCCATGAAACTAAAGTTGTGCGGGCTCCTCATCCGCTCCTGTATCCTGCTGAATCTCTTCATCTAAAATGGGGGGAAAAACATGGGGTGAGTACTGGGAAGTAACTCAGTAGGGGAGCCGCTCCGGGTTTATTAATAAAATCGGTGTAGCATGAATGAATTCAATTTCAGTTATAAGTTCTAAAACCATCTTTCCCGGAACGACTTACCCTAAGTGCCTCTTGTTCATTTTACATCATTTATACATCATACTTAATCATGTCAGTTGTGTGTGGTCTACGTGCCATCTAATCATATAGGGAAACTTTATCATACATCATACTACGTTTACTCAAACTTTACTGTAATACACTTTCATAACTTTTATCTCTTTTTTCTCTTATGGCCAATCCACCCTCTTGTAAACCTCCGCTGCACCGACCCCTAGGCATGAGCTCATCCTAACGAAATGGGGAAAAAGGGGATATTCACCAACCGCAAGTGAAGGACCTGTAGCGCTGAGGATGCCAACCCCCTCCTACAGCCTCTCAATCACAAGCTGAAGGCTACTATGTATCTTTTGCGCCACCAGTGACGTCTCAGCTCACAACACATAACATACACATGCATCACATAATTCGCATAGACATACATTATCATCATTTATCTCATGTAAACATAACATATCAACACATCATCATCCAAACAGCATTTAAACTTGCATACAAACCATATTTAACTCATACATATCATCTATACTAGTTGTAGAACGCATTAGGGTGCATAAAGGGTCAAAACAGTTCATTTTCGCACTAACAGAACTGTTGTAATCGATTACACGGGCTGGTAATCGATTATTGTAATCGATTACGCAGCTCTGTAATCGATTACCAGAGAACAGCGTTTTCTCGCGATTGGGATTTCAGGCATCGTAATCGATTACAAAGTCGTGTAATCGATTACGAAGTCGTAAAATGCGATTCTTGGGTTTCCAAAACACGATTTTCAATAGTCATTGGCCAAAATATGAACCTAACATCGTCCCAATCGACAAAAAACATTGCCATACCAATATCAAACATAAAAACATGTTTAGAACACTTTTTAATTCACAAAAACCCTTTCTCTTTCAAAATCAATTTTATAAATTAAACCCTTTCATGAACCCTAATGGGAAAAACAACGAACACATTCAAAACTTCATAAATTCATCAACATACATGCAATTACATGACATTTAGAATGTCTAACCCCTACCTCTTGTAGATTTCCTATGCAATGTGTAGAGACACGCTTTCCCGACGTAGAACGCGTTCTCACTTTCTCTCACTAGCCCCACGAACGGCAGGAATACAAAGATGACTCCTTTTCAAGAATTGCAATCGGTAGAAAGGTTCTATTTGATGAGAGGATTAAGAATATGTAATTGTTTTTGGGATTGCGTAAGTATTTGTGGGTGTTTCTTGACCTGGAATGGCTATGGCTATGAGAGTTCTTGAGAGAGAGAGGAAGAACAATGGAGGCACAAGGATTAGAGAGAGTGTTTGGAGTGTTTCTGAAGTGAGGATTAGGGTTTCTGAAGTGAGGATTAGGGTTTCTGATGTGGTGGCTCGGTTATATATGGTTTAGAGTCATTGTGGGGCCCGAACGACACTTAAAACGCACTCTGCGCACGTCGTAATCGATTAGCATGGGATGGTAATCGATTACGGTAATCGATTACAGACAGGATGTAATCGATTACAGACAGGATGTAATAGATTACCGACAGCAAAAATGCCCAGATATGAAGACCAAAGAGGTGTAATCGATTACCATCTCGTGGTAATCGATTACAAGGCTACCAAATAGCCTCAAAGCACCTCAAAAACGTCCCAACTCGTGCTATAAACATCCATACATCATTCCTTACATCATGCATCATCTAAACATCAATTAAAACACATATATGCACCCAAATACCCAACATAAAATGAATACACATGAACATACACCTAAATCACATAGCACATGATGACACACACATAAATTATATAACACATATACATACACTAAGGTCACATAACACATAGTAAACACACACACACACACACACACATATATATATATATATCACCTAACACGTAATGATTATTAGAAGAAACTTATCCACCCAAACCTAATTAAATCATAACCAAGGTCAATTACCCTTAATCTCACTTAAATAGGACTTAATGAAAATCGGGGTGTTACATATTGAAGTTCAAGAACCCGTTCTAAGAAGAAAGATCGAAATAAACGATCTTAAAGCTGCCAGAGATAACGAAGTTCTTGGCGATCCATCTCATGGGATAAGAACAAAAAGATCCCTAAGATTTCAATCTAATGTTGCACTTGTTTCAGAAATTGAACCTGAGACAGTTCAAGAAGCATTGGATGAACCTAGTTGGGTGAAAGCACAAGAAGACGAACTCGAACAGTTGAGAAGAATGAAGTCTGGAAGCTTGTTCAGAAACCCAAGGGCAAAACGATTATTGGCACAAAGTGGGTGTTCCGCAACAAGTTGGACGAATCCGGAAAGGTTACGAGAAACAAAGCAAGACTCGTGGCACAAGGATACAACCAGCAAGAAGGAATCAACTACGACGAAACCTTCACGCCAGTTACAAGACTAGAAGCCATAAGGATGCTACTTGCATTCGCTGCACACAAAGGAATAAAGCTATATCAAATGGATGTGAAGTCCGCATTCCTTAATGGTGTCCTCAGTGAGGAAGTCTACGTCAAGCAACCTCCAGGTTTTATCAGTGAAACCTATCCCGAGCACGTCTATCGTTTGTCTAAAGCGTTATACGGTCTTAAACAAGCTCCTAGAGCTTGGTATGATAGACTTATTAGCTTCTTGACTACGAATGGATTCACTCGTGGAAAAGTGGACACAACTCTTTTCACATTAACTGATAACTCTGATTATTAATTGTGCAAATTTATGTTGATGATATAGTATTCGGTGCTACTAACGATCTCTATGTAGAAAGTTTGCAGATCTAATGCAGGGGGAGTTCGAAATGAGTGTGATGGGAGAATTGAAGTTCTTCCTAGGACTTCAAATCAAGCAACAAGCTGATGGAACCTTCATACATCAAGAAAAGTACACTAAAGAACTTCTCAAAAGATTCGTAATGGACAAGTGTAGTCCCATGAAAACTCCGATGCATCCATCACAAGTCATTGATAAGGATGAAGAAGGAGAAAAGGTGTCTGAAAGCACCTACAGAGGTATGATCAGGTCTCTGCTTTATTTAACTGCATCTAGGCCTGACATACAGTTAAGTGTTGGCATTTGTGCAAGATTTCAATTGTCCAAAACAGTCTCACCTAACTACAGTCAAGCGTATTCTTAGATACTTGGCAGGTACTACTAATCTTGGCCTTTGGTACAAGAAAGGTATCTCCTCTGTGGTTACAGGATTCTGTGATGCTGATTACGCCGGAGACCGGGTTGACAGAAAAAGCACCAGTGGATGTTGTGTGTTCTTTGGGGATGCACTCATCACATGGAGTTGCAGAAAACAAAATACCATTGCACTATCAACCGCAGAAGCAGAATACGTGTCTGCTGCTGGATGTGTAACACAAATTTTATGGGTAAGAAATCAACTACTTGACTACAATCTCAGGTATGCTAAAATTCCCGTCATGTGTGATAACACAAGTGCAATAGCTTGGCTAAGAATCCCATTCAGCACTCTAGATCTAAACATATTGATGTTAACATCATTTCATTAGAGATCATGTGCAGAAAGGCGATATTGAGTTAAGTTTGTGAATACGGAAGACCAAGTGTCTGACATATTTACAAAACCTTTAGCTGAAGATCGTTTTAGCACGCTGAAATGTTTGCTTAACCTAAAGAGCTTTTAAAAACTTTTTCGAAAAATCTTTTTGAAAATTAAAAAGCTTTAAGTATTCCCCAAAAGTTGGTAAGTATTCAAGAAGATGAAGAAAAATCAACATGCCAACAGTCAGAAGTCAACAGAAAAGTCAACCACTACAGAAGTCAACAAAAAGTCAACTGAAGACCTATGAAGACTAATTTGCGCCCCCTTCTCTTCATCTTGGGCCAAATTTCAAGACTTTTTGAAGACCTTGGGCCTGTCTCAAGTGTAAGAAGATTTTGAAGACCTTGGGCCTGTCTCAAGTGTAGAAGACCTTTTGAAGACCTGGGTCTGTCTCAAGTGTTTGAAATTTTTTGAAGACCTTGGGCTTGTTTCAAATGTTTGAAGACTTTTTGAAGCCTTGAGTTTTGTCTCAAGAGTTTGAAGACTTTTTGAAGACTATTTTAGAAGACATATGAGTTTCGGAAAATTTTTCTGAACCTCATTTGAAGACCTTCTGAAGATCTTTTGAAGAATCCGGGTGTACAGTATTGTTAATTACTGTATGAAGACCACCCGTAACAAAGAAAAGTTGATGGGCTTTTGTATGGGCCTTGGGCCTCATACGGGTTTTGGGCCTTAACTGGGCCTCGAACTACTGATGGGCTTTGGGCCTCAAGCAAGCTGTAAAGGCTTGTATCAAGATTATTGTGCCTAAAAAATAATTATGGGCTTTGATAAAATCAATGGGCCTCTCATGTCTCTACATGGACCTCATGGAAGAAAAATTAAAATCCAAGAAGACCCATATAGCTCAATATTTTCGCCCATTATTGGCATTAATGGTGAATATATTTTAATTTTTCAAATATTGTTATTTATTATTAAATAATGATATTGAAAATTAAGATTATTCTTATTTGGATTTAAATGGATATTATCTAGAGTAAATCTAGATTATTATCTAGAGTAAATCTAGATTTAGTGGAAGAGATCTTTTATGGAAAATCATTACATATCCTTATTTTCCACATCATATCTTTTTTTATTTACCCTCTTTATTACCCATACATAGAAATTTCGAATTTCTCTCTCTCTCTCTCTTGAAAAATAAATTTTATTTTCTTAAATTATTGTCATTTAAATTAAATGATAATATTGGGAAATATTGTTTATTCTTTCTTGATATACAATGCCTATTTCTAAGAGTATTTTGAGAGATATTCACATGGAAAATCCTAGCAATTTTTTTTTGATTTTCCCTCATTTTCCCCTCTAATTTTCGCACCATAGCCCCCTCCATATACCATCTATATATTCTTTCATCCCTCAACCAACAAACACAACAAAGAATTTCTTTTCTACTCCTACCTCTCTCTCACCTTGCGCTAAACATACACATATACACCACCCCATACACAACCTCAAACACATCGTTTTTATCTTTAATCAACCATGAAGAAAGTACTTCTCAGGGGGAGCCTATGCTACATGATCAAGATACTCTTCAAAATATTTTTTCATGCATTTCAAGTTGAAGGGAATTTAATTCCTACAGAAATCTTGAAGAGGATGCTCAAGTTCTTCAAACTTAAAGAGTCTCATGTTCAATCTCAAGAGAACGTGACTATTGAAAAGTTCCGTTATATTATTCAAATTCTCAAGAAGTAAGCTTCGAAGCCTTTTTGATGTAACAAAGGGGGAGAAGTAATTGAAGATAAAGGTTCAGAAGATTGAAGATATTGAAGACTCAAGTTCAAGACTTTTTTAAGAACACATTCACTTGTCTAGGGGGAGCTTAAAATTTCTTGTTTTAAAACTTTGTTTTTAGTTTTTAAACTTCTTTTTAAAGTTCTTGCACTTTGTTATTTCTTTGTTATTTTCTAACTTTATATTTTTTTATAGAAAATAATTTCCTAAGGCTTCATGTCTTAAGAAAATATTTTCATCTTTAATCAAATCGAAACCTTTATTTCAATTGGAATTGTTATCATCAAAAAGGGGGAGATTGTTAGCTCCAAGAACCTTTTACCTCATCATTGAAGGTTTTGAATGATAAAATTCTTAATTAAAATAAAAGTTTTAATTTGGTTGGACTAATGGTTTGTTAAGTGTGTTTTAGGATTTAATTTATTTGATAAAATAAAAAGACACATCTTGACCACCATGGACCATCAAAGTGGCGACACACATGAAGAGAAATATGAAAATTATTTTTCATATTTTATGAAGATTAACCACATGGACATTTATTAAAAAGGGAAAGTTTTCATGAAGACTCTATGATTTCCCAAAAATCTATTTATGGAAAGTGCATGGATTTAAATAGAGAATCTCTATTTAATCATTCATGTATCTTAATATATATAATATATATATTTTCGAAATATAAGAATTAAAATAGGGAATCAATATCAAATCTCTATTTTACATTCTCTCTCCTAAAAATTCGAAAATTATTATTATATATATGTTGGGAAATCATGCCTATAGAAGCAGCGGAAAACAAAATTTTTACATGCAATTCCCTCCCATAGACCCTTGTGAAATATCATAAATCATATTTGATTTACCTGTTGAAGCGTGGCAGCTACACGAAATGAGCTATGTCAATCCTTCCGACGCAGTAGCAGCGGCGGCCTTTAGAAGTCCACACAGCAGTTGTGGCCGTCACACGTCCACCTTGATGCTCCTCTGAGACTCTCTATGCTAGTAGTGAATTTCAGAGAAAACAAGGATTAGCTTTCTCTGAGTGAGAGTGAGTGAATTCAAAATTCTTGTGTGTGAGGCTAGGCTCATATGTGTTGCTATTTATAGCCAACACTCCACTCTCATCTCATAGAAAACCTAAACCTAGTTTGTGTCTTATTGGGCCCATCTGATGTAAGCCCAATGCAATTAAATTAGTCTCACTAATTTAATCTAATTAAGCATCAATTTAACAACTGCTTTAGTGTGTGACCCTATAGGTTCTCATAGCGTTGGCAATATTATTAAATACTATTTAATAATATAAACAATGAGTGGTATCTAGCAACACATCACTGTTACCCAAGTTATAAGAAAGTCAACGGTTTGACATAACCTTTACGTGATCGATGTTATTGTACAATTCAATCCGTTTGTCCAAATATCTAGATTTAACACAAGCATGGAATTAGTCATCTTGTATAGTTAAATCGTTAGTTTATTGATTACCGAGTAGACTGATAAAATTAAATGAGATTAATGTCCCACATTAATTCATTTCAGCACGGCCATGCATTTACCCAGTCCTACTCATCAAGGGGCCCACAGATATATCTCTCGTAATGTGAGAGGGACAAATCCTATCTACGTTACTCACATCTGCATACATCATTCGCGATATATCCAATAATCGACTTTATAATTATCCTGTTACGGATAACGTTTGACGATATTAAAACATACAGTTTCTCATGTAGCGGATTGCAATAACTTCAAGTCGAAGGATCACATGTACCATCATCACTATGAGAATCATCTATGACATTCACGTTACGATCCGTGTGATGTTCTCATGGCGGGTCATCTAGTATACTACAATTATACCTATGTGTAGACTTGATATCACATATCCATAACCTGTGAGAAAAGGTTATCAGTCCATACACATACTAGCCTCAATGCATTACTGTTGTCCTGTTGGTTCAGTAATACTCGACTAGGGACATTTAAGAATGGATTCTCACTATTAGGTCATGTACCTAATATTTAATATTTAAATAATTCCATTCTAAGGACTTCATAATGTTCATTAAAATAAATAAACAATTAATGAATGAAATGCCTCATATATATATATATATATATATATATATATATATATATATATTATATAATATAAAATGTCATAACATCATAAAAACGCAATTATGATTGCCCTCTAGGGCATACACCAACAGTCTCCCACTTGCCTAGAGCCAATCTGGCATATCCCTAATGCCTAATGATCTAGTATGCCCATCATGCTTCCGCTGAGGAAGGGGCTTGGTGAGTGGGTCAGCGATGTTATCTTCAGTCGGTACTTTGCATATCTTCACATCTCCTCTATCGATAATCTCTCGAATGAGATGAAAACGCCTAAGTATGTGTTTGGATCGCTGGTGAGATCTGGGTTCCTTAGCTTGTGCAATGGCTCGATTGTTGTCGCAATAGAGAGCCACTGGGTCCTCGATGCAAGGAACCACACCAAGCTCAGCAATGAACTTTTTGATCCAAACAGCCTCCTTTGCTGCATTACTGGCAGCAATATACTCGGCCTCTGTAGTAGAATCAGCGACTGTCTCCTGCTTTGAACTTTTCCAGCTCACAGCCCCGCCATTAAGACAAACACATAACATGATTGCAATTTGGAAACATCTTTATCGGTTTGGAAGCTAGCGTCAGTGTAACCTTTTACAACAAGCTCTTCCTCACCGCCGTATACCAAGAATGAATCCTTAGTTCTTCTCAAGTATTTAAGGATATTCTTGACGGCTGTCCAGTGACTATCACCGGGATCTGACTGGTATCTGCTCGTCATGCTCAAAGCATACGAGACATCTGGTCGTGTACATAACATAGCATACATGATAGATCCAATTGCAGAAGCATATGGAATCTTACTCATTCGATCTCTATCGACTTGTGAAAGGGGACATTGATTCTTTGAGAGTGTCACACCATGTGACATAGGCAAGAACCCTTTCTTTGAATCATGCATGTTAAAGCGTCTCAACACTTTATCTATGTATGTACTCTGGCTCAGTCCAAGCAATCTATTTGATCTATCTCTATAGATCCTTACACCCAATATGTAAGTAGCTTCGCCCAAGTCCTTCATCGAAAAACAATTCCCAAGCCAAGTCTTAATAGACTGTAATGTGGGGATGTCATTTCCAATGAGAAGTATGCCGTCTACATACAAGACCAGAAATGCAACTGCTCCCACTAACCTTCTTGTAAACACAAGGTTCATCTTCATTCTTGACGAATCCAAATTGTCTTACAGTTTTCGTCAAAACGAAGATTCCAACTTCTAGAAGCTTGCTTCAATCCATAGATTGATCGCTGTAACTTGCATACTTTTGCAGTATTATCTCCAATGTCAAACCCTTCGGGTTGTGTCATGTACACATCCTCAAGGAGATTTCCATTAAGGAAAGCAGTTTTGACATCCATCTTCCATATCTCATAATCATAGTATGCAGCAATAGCAAGTAAAATCCGAATGGACTTAAGCATTACGACAGGTGAAAAGGTTTCATCATAATCTATACCATGAGTTTGCTTGAAACCCTTTGCAACCAGTCTTGCTTTAAAAGTAATCACATTACCATCCATGTCAGTTTTTTTTTGAAAACCCACTTGCAACCTATGGGTTTTACCCCTTCAGGTTGATCAACCAAGGTCCATACCTCGTTAGTGTACATGGAATCCATTTCAGATTTCATGGCTTCTAGCCACTTTTCAGATTCAGGCCCAGTAATGGCCTCCTGATAGGTGACAGGCTCATCTTGATCTATGAGCAGCACATCACCCTGTTGAGTCATGAGAAATCCATATCTCTCAGGTGGGTGACGTGTTCTGTCTGACCTACGTGGTTCTTGCGTTACTTGAGCAGGTTGTTGTACCACAACAACTTGTGTGCTCTGCTCTTGTTCCACCTCAGTCTCTTCTTGTGGTTGAAGTATTTCTTCAATTTCTACTTTCCTCTCACTGGTTCCAATGAATTCCTTCTCAAGGAATACACCAGTTTGTGCAACAACACTTTGTTGTTAGATTGGTTGTAGAAATAATATCCCTTGGTTTCTTTAGGATATCCACAAAGAAGCACTTTTCAGATTTAGGTTCAAGCTTATATAGACTTGACGTTTCACATAAGCTTCACAACCCCAAATCTTCATAAAAGACACACTGGCTAGTTTACCAGTCCACATCTCATATGGTGTCTTTTCTACCGTTTTGGTTGGAACACGGTTAAGTGTAAATGTTGCTGTTAAGACAGCATGTCCCCTGAAAGAATTTGGAAGGTTTGCATGACTCATCATTGATCGAACCATGTCTAACAATGTTCGATTTCTTCTCTCAGAAACACCATTCCATTGTGGCGTTCCAGGAGGAGTGAGTTGGGATAGTATCCCACACTCTCGTAGATAGTTATCAAACTCTTGACTCAAGTATTCACCTCCTCGATCTGATCGAAGGATTTTAATACTCTTGCCAAGTTGGTTTTCTACTTCATTCTTGAATTCTTTGAACTTTTCAAAGGATTCCGATTTGTGTATCATAAGATACACATATCCATATCTACTAAAATCACCGGTGAATGTGATGAAGTACTGAAAACCACCTCTGGCCAAGGTACTGATGGGTCCACATACATCGGTATGTATAAGGCCCAAAAGCTCAGTGGCCCTTTCACCCTTTTGAGTGAATGGTGCCTTAGTCATTTTTCCCAATAAACAAGATTCACATGTCTCATATGATTCATAATCAAATGAGTCCAATAATCCATCCTTATGGAGTTTTCAAATGCGCTTCTCATTTATATGGCCTAAATGACAATGCCAAAGGTAAGAAGGGTTCAATTCATTTGGTTTGAACCTCTTGGTATTAATGTTATAGATAGGCTTTTCGAGATCAAGTACATAAAGTCCATTAAACATAGGTGCACTACCATAAAACACATCATCATAATAAATGGAACAACATTTGTTCTTAATTATAAAACTAAAACCAAGTTCATCCAAACTGGAAATAGAAATGATGTTTTTGCTGATGGAAGGTACGAAATAACAGTTCTCTAACTGAATTACAAGCCCAGTGGGCAAAGTCAAATCATAAGATCCTACAGCTAATGCAGCAACTCTTTGCTCCATTTCCAACTCGTAGGTCGACTTCACCCTTCGTCAATGATCTACTCTCATTTAGCACCTGTTTATTTGTACAAATATGAGAACCACATCCAGTATCTAATACCCATGATGCAGAAGTAGATAAATTGACTTCTATAACAAATATACCTGAAGCGGAAGTCTCACTTCCTTTGTTCTTCTTGCATTCTTCCAGGTATTTTGCACAGTTCCTCTTCCAATGTCCGGTCCCACCGCAATGGAAGCAGGTGCCCTCTTTAGACACACCACCCTTAGGCTTCAAGGCTTTCGACTTGGGCTTTTCATTGCCCTTGCCTTTGCCTTGCCTTTGCCCTTGGGCTTGCTGCCTTGCTTCTTTTTGCCCTTTCCACCTTGAACCATCAAGATGGCCTTGCCTTTGCCTTTATTTATATTCTGCTCAGCTGTTCTCAACATGCTCAGCAATTCAGGCAAGGTCTTATTAAAGTCATTCATGTTATAGTTTCATGACGAACTGTCCATATGACTCAGGCAATGACTGTAAGATCAGGTCAGTGGCCAACTCTTGGCCTAGAGGAAGCCCAACCTTTCAAGGTTCTCAATGTATCCAATCATTTGGAGCACATGAGCACCCACAGGACTTCCTTCTGACATCTTGCAGCTGAAAAGGGCTTTGGAAGCTTCAAACCTCTCCTGCCTTGCTTGCCCTTGATAGAATTGCTTGAGGTGTACGATCATATCGTACGCCTCCATGCTCTCATGATGTTTTTGCAACTCAGGGGTCATGGTAGCAAGCATGAGACAACAAACATCTAAGGCATCATCCTGATGCTTCTTATAAGCATCCTTGTCAGCCCTAGAAGCAGTTGCAGTTGGTGCCTCCTCAGGAATAGGTCCTTCGAGGACACATAAATTTCTTTTCATGCTTGAGGACAATCCTCAAGTTTCTGTACCAGTCCAGAAAATTCGTTCCAGACAACTTATCCTTCTCAAGGATAGATCGCAGTGACAGGTTAGTTGATGCGTGTGATGCCATAATAAACTACAGAAAGAAAATATGCAAAGTGAGTATCATGACATATATATAATATTTAATTAGGTCTTTAATTAAATATTTCTCCCACTATTTTATTCAAATCAATGACCCTCTACATTGATTCGTAAAATTTTTCTTTGGAATATTTTATAGTAGGCCAAGATGTATATTTCATCTAGCTTTAAGTCAACTTTGGTTGATCGCTTAAAGTTTCGACTATTTAGGTAGGAAACTCTTTCCAATTGTATCTTATACAATTCTTGGATAGTTGGGTGAATAACATCTTATTCTAATTCATCTTATGAATTAAAGCCCAACTTTTCATTGCCTCTAAGCCTCTCAATCTTATTGAATCTCACTTAGTTAAGTCAAACCCAATGGTTGACAGTCGGACATTACTTGCTTGTCCTATCGCGCCTTACTGCTATAGATAAGAGTGCCCTGCTTTGACAGACCCACACTACATCGATAACAGTCTTGACGAGTGCCAGGCATTGGAAGGCTATCATGACTTAATATTTTATAATAAGGGATTTTTATAAATAGATCTCACCATATAATGTTAAACCATTTAACATATAAATTCATACATATATCTCATACATATACATAAAACATGCAAATGCAACATACATGTAATAATAGAATAAAATAAATAAAGCATATGAGAACTTATATACATGCATCCCATGACATGATAAAAGAAATACTTTATATCATTTTAATCAATTACAAATTAAACACGCGCCCCGTATGAAATTTAATCACATATTAATAAAGATCTTAAATTTTAATTAATCATATTAATTAAAAGATCTCAAATTTGAAATACAAATATACCATATATATAGGTGTTCCGTTTTAATTAATCTTATTAATTAAAAGGATTTCAAAATTTGAAATATAGACACTCCATATATATAGGTGTTCTGTTTTTAATTAATCTCATTAATTAAAATATTTCAAAATATAAATATAGACATTCCATATATATAGGTATTCCGTTTTAATCAATCTTATTAATTAAAGTATTTCAAAATTTGAAATATATATATATATAATATAAATCTCACATATACAGGGCGAAGCATTGCAAGATTCACGGAACTGAGCAAAATGACATACCCATTTGAAACAT
>RYYW01000107.1:0-165175 GCA_013621005.1 Aeschynomene evenia | reverse complement strand
CACAAAGAAAAACATAACAGAACCGTATTTATCATATAAATAACAGGTAATGCCATCAAACAGAATACGTTTTCACAAGTGGCTCTGATACCACTGTAGGGAAATCATGCATATAGAAGCAGCGAAAACAAAAATTTTACATGCAATTCCCTCCCATAGACCCTTGTGAAATATCATAGATCATATTTGATATACCTGTTGAAGCGTGGCAGCTACACGAAATGAGCTATGTCAATCCTTCCGACGCAGTAGCAGCGGCGGCCTTTAGAAGTCCACACAGCAGCCGTGCGTCACGTCCACCTTGATGCTCCTCTGAGACTCTCTATGCTAGTAGTGAATTTCAGAGAAACAAGGATTAGCTTTATCTAAGTGAGAGTGTGTGAATTCAAAATTCTTGTGTGTCTGAGGCTAGGCTCATATGTGTTGCTATTTATAGCCAACACTCCACTCTCATCTCATAGAAAACTTAAACCTAGTTTGTGCCTTTGGGCCCATCTGATGCAAGCCAATGAAATTAGATTAGTCACACTAATTAATCTAATTAAGCATCAATTAAAACTGCTTTAGTGTGTGACCCTATAGGTTCTCATAACGTTGGCAATATTATTAAATTTATTTAATAATATAACAGTGAGCGGTATCTAGCAACACATGACTGTTACCCAAGTTATAAGAAGTCAACGGTTTGACATAACCTTTACGTGACCGATGTTATTGTACAATTCAATCCCTTTGTCCAAATATCTAGATTTAACACAAGCATGGAATTAGTCATCTTGTATAGTTAAATCGTTAGTTTCTTGATTACCGAGTAGACTGATAAAATTAAATGAGATTAATGTCACACATTAATTCATTTCAGCACGGCCATGCATTTACCCAGTCCTACTCATCAAGGGGCCCACAGATATATCTCTCGTAATGTGAGAGGGACAAATCCTATCTACGTTACTCACATCTGCATACATGATTCATGATATATCCAATAATCGACTTTATAATTATCCTGTTACGGATAACGTTTGACGATATTAAAACATACAGTTTCTCATGTAGCGGATTGCAATAACTTCAAGTCGAAGGACTACATGTACCATCATCACTATGAGAATCACTTATGACATTCACATTACTATCCATGTAGTGTTCTCAAAGCGGGTCAGTCCAATATATATCACCATATATACCTATGTGCAGACTTGATATCACATATCCATAACCTGTGAGAAAAGGTTATCAGTCCATACACATACTAGTCTCAACGTATTATTGTTGTCCTCTTGTTTACAGTAATACTTGACTAGGACATTTAAGAATGGAGTCTCACTATTAGGTTATGTACCTAATCTTTATTCCATTCTAAGGACATCATAATGTTTATTAATAAATAAACAATTAATGAAAACAATGCCTCATATATATATAAATATATGAATAAAATGTCACAAGATCATAATAAATGCAACTATGATTGGCCCTCTAGGGCATACACCAACAGTCTCCCACTTGCACTAGAGCCAATCTGGCATATCCCTAATGCCTAATGATCTAGTATGCCCATCATGCTTCCGCTGAGGAAGGGGCTTGGTCAGTGGGTCAGCGATGTTATCATCAGTTGACACTCTACATATCTTTACATCTCCTCTATCGATAATCTCTCGAATAGGATGAAAGCGCCTGAGTATGTGTTTGGATCACTGGTGAGATCTGAGTTCCTTAGCCTGTGCAATGGCTCCAATGTTGTCACAATAGAGACCTATTGGGTCCTCAATGCACAGAACCATACTAAGTTCAGAAATGAACTTTCTGATCCAAACAATCTCTTTTGCTGCATTACTGCCAGCAACATACTCGACCTCTATAGTAAATCGGCGACTGTCTCTTGCTCGGACTCTTCCAGCTCAGTCCCGTCATTAAGACAAAACACATAACCTGATTTTGTCGGTTTGGAAACTAGCATCGGTGTAACCCTTTACAACTAGTTCTTCCTCACCTCCATATAACAAGAATCAATCCTTAGTTCTTCTCAGGTACTTAAGGATATTATTGGTGACTGTCCAGTGACCATCATCGGGATCTGACTGGTATCTGCTCGTCATGCTCAAAGCATACGAGACATCTGGTCGTGTACATAACATAGCATACATGATAGATCCAATTGCAAAAGCATATGGAATTCTACTCATCCCGATCTCTATCGGCCTTGTGAAAGGGGACATTGATTCTTTGAGAGTGTCACACCATGTGACATAAGGCAAGAACCCTTCCTCTTTGAATCATGCATGTTAAAGCGTCTCAAAACTTTATCTATGTATGTACTCTGGCTCAGGCCAATCAATCTATTTGATCTATCTCTATAATCCTTACACCCAATATGTAAGTGGCTTCCGCCCAAGTCCTTCATCGAAAACACATTCCCAAGCCAAGTCTTAATTGACTGTAATGTGGGGATGTCATTTCCAATGAGAAGTATGTCGTCTACATACAAGACCAGAAATGCAACTGTGCTCCCACTAACCTTCTTGTAAACACAAGGTTCATCTTCATTCTTGACGAATCCAAACTGTCTTACAGTTTCGTCAAAACGAAGATTCCAACTTCTAGAAGCTTGCTTCAATCCATAGATTGATCGTTGTAACTTGCATACTTTTTGCAGTATCATCTCCAATGTCAAACCCTTCGGGTTGTGTCATGTACACATCCTCAAGTAGATTTCCATTAAGGAAAGCAGTTTTGACATCCATCTGCCATATCTCATAATCATAGTATGCAGCGATAGCAAGTAAAATCTGAATGGACTTAAGCATTACGACAGGTGAAAAAGTTTCATCATAGTCTATACCATGAGTTTGCTTGAAACCCTATGCAACCAGCCTTGCTTTAAAAGTAATCACATTACCATCCATGTTAGTTTTCTTTTTGAAAACCCACTTGCAACCTATGGGTTTTACCCTTTCAGGTTGATCAACCAAGGTCCATACCTCGTTAGTGTACATGGAATCCATTTCAGATTTCATGGCTTCTAGCCACTTTTCAGATTCAGGCCCAGTAATGGCCTCTTGATAGGTGACAGACTCATCTTGATCTATGAGCAGCACATCACCCTGTTGAGTCTTGAGAAATCCATATCTCTCAGGTGGGTGATGTGTTCTGTCTGACCTACGTGGTTCTTGTGTTACTTGAGCAGGTTGTTGTACCACAACAACTTGTGTACTCTGCTCTTGTTCCACCTCAGTCTCTTCTTGTGGTTGAAGTATTTCTTCATTTTCTACTTTGCTCCCACTGGTTCCAATGATATCCTTTTCAAGGAATACACCAGTTCGTGCAACAAACACTTTGTTGTCAGATTGGTTGTAGAAATAATATCCCTTTGTTTCTTTAGGATATCCCACAAAGAAGCACTTTTCAGATTTAGGTTCAAGCTTATTAGATACTTGACGTTTCACATAAGCTTCACAACCCCAAATCTTCATAAAAGACACACTGGCTCGTTTACCAGTCCACATCTCACATGGTGTCTTTTCTACCGTTTTGGTTGGAACACGGTTAAGTGTAAATACTGCTGTTAAGACAGCATGTCCCCAGAAAGAATTTGGAAGGTTTGCATGACTCATCATTGATCGAACCATGTCCAACAATGTTCGATTTCTTCTCTCAGAAACACCATTCCACTGCGGCGTTCCAGGAGGAGTGAGTTGAGATAATATCCCACACTCTCGCAGATAGTCATCAAACTCTTGACTCAAGTATTCACCTCATCGATCTGATCGAAGGATTTTAATACTCTAGCCAAGTTGGTTTTCTACTTCATTCTTGAATTCTTTGAACTTTTCAAAGGATTCCGATTTGTGTCTCATAAGATACTCATATCAATATCTACTGAAATCATCAGTGAATGTGATGAAGTATTGAAAACCACCTCTGGCCAAGGTACTGATGGGTCCACATACATCGGTATGTAAAAGGCCCAAAAGCTCAGTGGCCCTTTCACCATTTTGAGTGAATGGTGCCTTAGTCATTTTTCCAATAAACAAGATTCACATGTCTCATATGATTCATACTCAAATGAGTCCAATAATCCATCTTTATGGAGTTTTGAAATGCGCTTCTCATTTATATGGCCTAAACGACATTGCCAAAGGTAAGAAGGATTCAATTCGTTTGATTTGAACCTCTTAGTATTAATGTTATAGATGGGTGTTTCAAGATCAAGAATGTAAACTCCATTAATCATAGGTGCACTACCATAAAAGATATCATCATAATAAACTGAACAACATTTGTTCTTTATTATAAAACTAAAACCAAGTTTATCCAAACTGGAATTAGAAACGATGTTCTTCTATTGGCAGATACATTATAACAGTTCTCTAACTGAATAATGAGCCCAATGGGCAAAGTCAAATCATAAGTCCTTACAGTCAATGCAGCAACTCTTGCTCCATTTCCAACTCGTAGGACAACTTTTACCCTTCGTCAATGATCTAATCTCATTTGCACAAATAAACAAGTGAGAACTACATCGAGTATCTAATACTCATGATGCGGAAATAGATAATTGACCTCTATAACAATCATACATGAACTGAAAGTCTCACTTCCTTTGTTATTCTTTCATTCTTCCAGGTATTTTGCACAATTCCTCTTCCAGTGTCCGGTCCTACCGGAATGGAAGCAGGTATCCTCTTTAGACACATCGCCCTTAGGCTTTATGGCTTTCAGCATGGGAATCTCATTGCCCTTGCTCTTGCCCTTGCCCTTGGACTTGCTGCTTTGCTTCTTTTGCTCTTTCTATCTTGAACCATCAAGATGGCCTTGCCTTTTCCCTTTGATAGAGTTGCTTGAGGTGTATGATCATATCATATGCCTCTATGCTTTCATGACTCTCATGATGTTTCTGTAACTCAGGGGTTAAGGTAGCAAGCATAAGACAACAAAACATCTAAGGCTTTATCCAGATGCTTCTTATAAGCATCTTTGTCATCCCTAGAAGTAGTTGCAGCTGGTGTCTCCTTAGGAACAATTCCTTTGAGGACATTTCTTTTCATGCTTGAAGACAATCCTCAAGTTTCTATACCAGTCTAGAAAATTTGTTCCAGACAACTTATCCTTCTCAAGGATAGATCGCAATGACAGGTTATTTAATGCGTGTTATGTCATGGTAAACCACAGAAAGATAATATGCAGAGTGAGAATTATGACATATAATATTTAATTAGGACTTTAATTAAATATTGCTCCCACTATTTTACTCAAATCAACGACCCTCTACATTGATTCGTAAAATTTTCCTTTGGAATATTTTATAGTGGGCCAAGATCCATATTTCATCTAGCTTTAAGTCAACTTTGGTTGATCGCTTAAAGTTTCGACTATTTAGGTAGGAAACTCTTTCCAATTGTATCTTATACAACTCTTGGATAGTTTGGTGAATAACATCTTATTCTAATTCATCTTATGAATTAAAGCCCAACTTTTCATTGCCTCTAAGCCTCTCAATCTTATTGAATCTCACTTAGTTAAGTCAAACCCAATGGTTGATAGTCGGACATTACTTGCTTGTCCTATCGCGCCTTACTGCTATAGATAAGAGTTCCCTGCTTTGGCAGACCCACACTACATCGATAACAGTCTTGACGAGTGCCAGGCATTGGAAGGCTATCATGACTTAATATTTTATAATGAGGGATTTTCATAAATAGATCTTACCATATAATGTTAAACCATTTAACATATAAAATCCATACATGTATCTCATACATATATATAAAACTTGCAAATGCAACATACATGTAATAATAGAATAAAATAAATAAAGCATATGTGAACTTAGATACATGCATCTCATGACATGATAAAAGAAATACTTTATATCATTTTAATCAATCACAAACACGCACTCGGAACAGATAGCACATGGTTTTAATTAATTACATATTAATTAAAAGATCTCAAATTTGAAATACAAATATACCATATATATAGGTGTTCCGTTTTAATCAATCTTATTAATTAAAGGGATTTCAAAATTTGAAATATAGACACTCCATATATATAGGTGTTCTGTTTTTAATTAATCTCATTAATTAAAATATTTCAAAATTTAAAATATAGACATTCCATATATATAGGTGTTCTGTTTTTAATTAATCTCATTAATTAAAATATTTCAAAATTTGGAATATAAATACTCCATATATATAGGTGTTCCGTTTTAATCAATCTCATTAATTAAAATATTTCAAAATTTGAAATATATATATATATAAAGCAACGAAAGTAACGAAAGTATATATATTATATATATGGCACAAGTATATATATATATAAAGCAATGAAAGTAACGAAAGTATATATATTATATATATGGCACAAGTATATATATATATATATATATATATATATATATATATATAAAGCCTTGACCACGGGTATTAGAGTTATTCGGAAGCAATGTTCACAGTGTGTACTTGGTGTCACGTAACGGAATAGCTGGGCGCGTAACTTCCAAGATCTAAAAGGCGTGGGCCAACGTAGCGGAATAGCTGGGCGTATACTTGGTGCCGTGTTCACGAGATATAGCAAATATATGACATGCACTTGGTCACACAATTTTAATGGATACAACATTTTCGAAATTCAAAATAATCATACTTCATAACTGAATTATCTTGATATGGATGCAAGAATTTCGAAATTCAAGAATAGCCAATCTTGAACAAGATTTCAAAAAGAAATAAATTTTTGAAATTTGAGATAGCCATATGAATTTGAAAATACTAATTCATCACCATGAAAATAGCCATATGGATTTCAAAAATTCTAATTCATCACCAAGAATTCAAAATTTTCGAAAATAATGATTGAACACATATGAATTCAACTCTTGAATTTATATGTCTCACATGTTTATGAAAATCAAGTTCATACAAGAGTGTTTCTTAAACCACATATATCAAAATCGAATTTTGACAGAAACACATCAATATATAAAAAGAGTTACAAAGTTATCTCATAACACTATCAACAGAAACATGTTTTTATGAATCCTTATTGGCAAAGAAACAAAACCATGTTATCACATAACATATGAAATTCGAAATTATCATATAATCATATGAACAAAACCCATTGATACGGAAAAATCAAAACCGTGTTTATCCCATAAACACAAAGAAAAACATAACAAAACCGTATTTATCATATAAATAACAGGTAATGCCATCAAACAGAAATACGTTTTCACAAGTGGCTCTGATACCACTGTAGGGAAATCATGCATATAGAAGCAGCGGAAAACAAAAATTTTACATGCAATTCCCTCCCATAGACCCTTGTGAAATATCATAGATCATATTTGATATACCTGTTGAAGCGTGGCAGCTACACGAAATGAGCTATGTCAATCCTTCCGACGCAGTAGCAGCGGCGGCCTTTAGAAGTCCACACAGCAGCCGTGGTCGTCACACGTCCACCTTGATGCTCCTCTGAGACTCTCTATGCTAGTAGTGAATTTCAGAGAAAACAAGGATTAGCTTTCTCTAAGTGAGAGTGTGTGAATTCAAAATTCTTGTGTGTCTGAGGCTAGGCTCATATGTGTTGCTATTTATAGCCAACACTCCACTCTCATCTCATAGAAAACTTAAACCTAGTTTGTGCCTTATTGGGCCCATCTGATGCAAGCCAATGAAATTAGATTAGTCACACTAATTTAATCTAATTAAGCATCAATTAAAACTGCTTTAGTGTGTGACCCTATAGGTTCTCATAACGTTGGCAATATTATTAAATATTATTTAATAATATAAACAGTGAGCGGTATCTAGCAACACATGACTGTTACCCAAGTTATAAGAAAGTCAACGGTTTGACATAACCTTTACGTGACCGATGTTATTGTACAATTCAATCCCTTTGTCCAAATATCTAGATTTAACACAAGCATGGAATTAGTCATCTTGTATAGTTAAATCGTTAGTTTCTTGATTACCGAGTAGACTGATAAAATTAAATGAGATTAATGTCACACATTAATTCATTTCAGCACGGCCATGCATTTACCCAGTCCTACTCATCAAGGGGCCCACAGATATATCTCTCGTAATGTGAGAGGGACAAATCCTATCTACGTTACTCACATCTGCATACATGATTCATGATATATCCAATAATCGACTTTATAATTATCCTGTTACGGATAACGTTTGACGATATTAAAACATACAGTTTCTCATGTAGCGGATTGCAATAACTTCAAGCCGAAGGACTACATGTACCATCATCACTATGAGAATCACTTATGACATTCACATTACTATCCATGTAGTGTTCTCAAAGCGGGTCAGTCCAATATATATCACCATATATACCTATGTGCAGACTTGATATCACATATCCATAACCTGTGAGAAAAGGTTATCAGTCCATACACATACTAGTCTCAACGTATTATTGTTGTCCTCTTGTTTACAGTAATACTTGACTAGGACATTTAAGAATGGAGTCTCACTATTAGGTTATGTACCTAATCTTTATTCCATTCTAAGGACATCATAATGTTTATTAAAATAAATAAATAAACAATTAATGAAAACAATGCCTCATATATATAAATAAAATGCCACAATATCATAATAAAATGCAACTATGATTGGCCCTCTAGGGCATACACCAACACCAGAACCCTTCCGAGAGAAATTACTATATTTCTCATTGATATACAAAAGTTTTAATGATAACAAAGTAAGCCATAATGATAAAAATGTTACTTAAGAATTTGCTAATATGTGCGCTCAAGTGTCTCAGAAAGATATAAATTTATTGCATTCCTTGAGAAAGAACAAGACAACAACGAGTGACCTCAAGATTAAAAGATGAAATCAATGCTTGAAAGATATTAGAAAGGATGTCCAAGTAACGCGAAAGGTGAAAGTGTGTTTCTGAGGAAAGAATGTAAGCTCAAGAACCCTTCTAAGAGAAATTGATATATTTCTCTTATTGGTATATGAGTTTTAATGATAACAAAGTAAGTCATAAGTATAAAAATTTTACTTAAGGTTTTGCTAATATGTGTGCTAAGTGTCTCAGAAAGTTTAAATTTATTGCACTCCATGAGTAAGAATAAGACATACAACAAGTAACCTCGAGATTAAACAATGAAATCAAAGCCTGAAAGACATCAGAAAGGATGCTCAAGAAACGCAAAAGGTGAAAGTATGTTCCTAAGGAAAGAACACTGTCGCCTCAGAAAGGTCTCAGAAGACCTCAGCAACTTGTGGTTCTCAGAAGGGTCTTCCCTCAGAAGGTTCGTCTCAGAAGTCCATACAACTCTCAGAAAGTTGGACTCAAAAGCAACCATGTCCCAACACTCAATGGATTCGCATTCACTCTCAGAAAGCTCGCTACAACAAGCCAAGGACGTGAGAACACGTGCACTGTGCAGTTCTGAAAAGTTCCTCATTTCGCGCTGACTGTAGCAGGGACCGTTTCGAGAAGGACACAGCCACATCAGCAAAGTGAAAGCTTCTATTTTCGCGGCTCTTTAACGCCTATAAATATGAGTTCAATTGCAGAGCATTGTGACGAAATTCTTGCGCTTAAAACTCTCAATTAAACGTGCAAAAACTCTGCTGAATTGAAATCATTTTTGCGAAAACAAAAGAACTTTCTCAGAAAGACAACTTAGCTTAAGTTGTTCCTCTAACTTTGCGAAAATCTTCTAGCTTTGTATTTGTGAAAATTCTTACTTCTGTAAGTTAAATCTAGAAGTCTACTAACAGATAAATTAAGTTTGTAACTTAATCTTAGTAGTTGTTTTTCAATCAAAAAACAATTTCTAAAAACGCTAAGTCCTTCGCTGTTTGAAGGCAGTTTTAAGTCCTCGATTGTTTGAGGCAAGTTAAAGTCCTTAATTGTTTAAGACAAGTTAAGTCCTCGAGTGTGAGGCATTTGAAAGTCCTTAATTGTTTAAGGAAAGGAAAGTCCTCTAGTGTTAGAGGCAAGGAAAATCCACCTCGAGATGTGAAGTGGTGAAAGTCCTTTAGTTGGTAAAGGCAATGTTGTCTGAGAAGGCACGATAAGAAGAATATCTAAAGGAACTCTCAACTGAAGGTTGAGGACTGGAGTAGGTTAGTTAAAACCGAACCAGTATAAAAATTCTCTTGTGTTAAAAGCTTTTCTCCCTTACTCCTAAATTACGTAAACTATTGAGAAAATCATTAACACATTTTTAACTTAGAAGTTATTTGAGAAACAACAGGGGATGAGGTGGTAGAATCCATGACTTCCTCCGTCTTGCATGCCTCGTCAATTCTTCCTAGTGATGGTATCTCTGCAGCGACTCCAACACTCAAAGAACTTTCCTCTGCACACACGGTGTCTAGCACGGTGCTGGGTAAAGGTGGAGGTTCCTCATAGACTATCTCCACTTCGGAGTCTTCCTCGACTTCCCCAGATAATTCTTCCACCATGGCCTTCAATGTCTCCCAATCCAATTGCTCTAAAGCATAATTATCCTCGACAATAGGGAACTCCGGTTCCTCTTGTGATGGTGAATGTGGAGGTGAAGCTGGTGGTGGTAAAGAAGGTGGTAATGGAGAAGGTGGTGGTGGTAAAGAAGGTGGTAATGGAGAAGGTGGTGGTGGTGATGAGGTGGCCTGAGTTCTCAATTGTTGGAGGTCCTCTTCCATGCGCAAAAGTGCTTGCCGGTTTATCATGAGTATTTCAAAAATTTGTTTCATCATGGAGTTGTCAGTATTATCACCAGGAGTAGACGGTGCAAGAGGTTGAGAAGGTTGGTAGAATGGGTCAATGGTTGGTTGGTTAAGACATTTGCTGGGATATGAGTAAGGATTAGGCTCATGGTATGTGTATGGAAACAGTTCAATGTAGGAGGGTGGTGGTTCATTATATGGCTGGTAGTAGGGGTCAAAGGATGGGTATGGTTCATAGTACGGTTGAGGGTCTTGGTACGGGTATGGTGTTTGGTGATGGTTTGAGGATAACGGGGGTGCTTGCATCTCACTACTTGGTTGATAACCTGCAAAACCATGGAAACTGTAACATCCCAATTTATTAACTATGCCCTGGACATAATTAACAATTTACAATGTTACATAACACCAAAAAACCCCATGTTTTTTTTTTGAAACATATATATATACTATATTTTCGCAAACCCCTGTGTACAATAACTCGATATTGAGACTCAAAACCATGACCAATAAGATTAATGACACGAATGGATAACCTGGATAAGCGTCTAGAATCACAATGGAAAATGCCAATAATATAATAAAGGCCCATGCAACAAATGGCCATAATATTAATATATAACATATGCATCAGAGTGGAAAATATCAAGGTTTGAGTGTATCGGGATCCTGTTTAGTACATGCCGAATATATACATATATATAGAGGAGCTGACATGATAAAAATAAACAAGTCTAGAAATTCCTGGTCCGAATGTACAAGGTAGACTCAGGTGGAGTGCAAAGCTGCCCAATAAATATATACAAACCAAAGGAGTGTTTATCTCCCTCACCGGGGTACAAAAGCTCCAAAACCACATATACAGACCAAAATATATAACTAGAAATAAAAAGGGGCGGCTACAAAGCCGATCTTCTGGTCGCGACTCCGATGTCTTCTGTCCGATGTTAACCATCACTCTCCTCGCTCGATGCTGGCCCCTCCTCTAGGGATATTACCTCCGGCTCGTCCTCCATCTGCTCGCCCTCGTCGGTGGGCGGGGCTGCCTCATCACTCTCGTATCCTTCCTCCTCGGGGTCTGACTCATCCGACTCCGGAGCGGGTATGGCCATTGGAGGTGGTGGCGGATGAGCGGGTGCCGAGACAGGCGCGGGTGCAGGATCGGGAACAGGAGCGGGGTATCTCGCCATGAGTTCTGGGATGAAGAAACGATATACCCCGGATATGGTGGAGACCATGGTCACGGCGCCGGTTGACGGCATGTAGCTCGCTGCCGCGAAGTCATACGTCAGTCGGCGCGGCAGGGGCGGCGGCAGGGGCTGCTCCATACGTATCTAGAATCGAAGCATCAAGAGAGAAAAGAGTAAGACGGGGTCGTCTTAGTGAGTTACACAGAGCACACGGATCTACGTGCTCGAAAACATCGATTCTAGCCGGTCAAAGTATTACTCGGGTATAAAACGGTACTTTACTTTCTGAAAAGGCAGAGTCCTTACTTTGACTGGTTCAAATATCTTACTGATCCGTTTCTAAGGGAACATAGGGTCTCTCTAAGTTCTCGTGTTCCCTCATTCAAAGCGAATGCACACTCACTCCCTGGGCATCTGATCATACCATCACAAGCATATCAACAATCCAAACATTCATCCTACATCCACACGTTAAATCTCTTCACTTCGACGAGCAACACTACCGATTATTCTCATCGCTTTGGCAAGCGGTCAAAAACCGATTGTTCTCTTCGCCTCGGTGAGCGGCACTAACCGATTATTCTCTTCGCCTCGGTGAGCGGTACTAACCGATTATTCTCTTCGCCTCGGTGAGCGGTACTATCCGATTATTCTCTTCGCCTCGGTGAGCGATATTATCCGATTATTCTCTTCGCCTCGGTGAGCGGTACTATCCGATTATTCTTTTCGCCTCGGTGAGCGGTCGTAGCTGATTTTTCTCATCGCCTCGGTGAGCGGCACTAAAACTCAATCCGACCATAACGTTTAAAATCTACCTCTAGTTGCTTCGGGATACTCTTCGGGAGTTTCCTGGCATGTACCTCAGGAGTTACACGGCATTCTCCACGAAACCAATCTATTTACACAACCATATCAATTAAACTTCATCTAGTGTTTCTGGGGTACTCCTCGGGAGCTTCCTGGCATGTACCTCAGGATTCACCCGGCATTCCCACGAAACCAACCCATCATCAATCGTAACTCATCACTTTTCTCAACAGTATACAGGTGCATAATCATATCATTATAGCAACCATCTCAATCTGGTATTCAACTATGTTCACAATCTATCTTTAAAACAATTATTCAGGCAAACATAAACTTTGAAATCAACGCATAAGTGATGAGCATTTTCCCGTTTCATCATTTCATACATTTATAATATCTTTTCATCCAAGTATCTATGACCATAATCTCATTATGTCACATAACATACTTTATCATCAAACATAGTATTATGTGATCACACACATTAGACATAATGTAACGTATCATCTCATAAAGCATTACCATCTCATAATTCACTCAAATCTCAATCAAGAGGTTCTACATCGCATATAATTATAACATATTTTCACATCATTATCTCAACTACCATCACATAATCATCTACACGTCAGCCACGCTTAGCATATCACCTCAACCAACAAGCTTTATCACAAAAACCAATGCATACCGGCATTATACACAAGCACATACGATTATCTATTCAATTCATCATTCCAGTATCATTTCACATCAGTGTGGAATTCGGCTTCTTACTCAGAATATTCGATTTCATTCCTTTTCACCACCCTTCATCTTTTCATCATAAACAAATACAAATCATTCATAACTTCGCACTCTTAAAATCGTAAGCATGTATAAGGATCTCTTAGTTACATGTACTTTACGGATACCCGTATAATTTAGCATGAACATAAACACATAAGAGTTAAATCTTCATCACAACCCTTAAAGAATCGCCCTACGAGCATCAAAATTCGCCAACTCAGCATTTAGCACATAATACAGGTATTCGACATCATTAAATTTCCCTTCTCTATTTGTTTGTGCACTCCATTGGTTTAGGGGCTACTACATGCAAATTTTTCACAAGCCTTAGTACCTTTAAATTTTCAAAGTATATGAAATACTTTTTCCAAGGTTCATTTCAAATCTATTTCCCTTATGAGTACTACTCATAGTGACACTTTATTTTTCAAAACATATGATACTTTCACAAAGGCATTTTAAAGTGTTCTCAAAATCTTTAATAACATAAAATCATACAATTTTATATATATATATATATATATATATATATATAATCACAAGGCTAGGGAATTATTTAAACCTTACGTAGTATGTTAACCCCCCACTCATTATTTTAAAACGTTTACTTGAAATAGAATGAAAACAGGTGAATTTTCACTTTTCTGGTGCAGGGGATCGATCCCCAGGGGTCTGGGATCGATCCTGCACTAAAACATTTCCTCCCGGGTGAAATTTTATCTAGGGGATCGATCCTCAGGGGTCTGGGATCGATCCTCCATGTAGATTTTACAGAAAACTCATTTTCGCAGCGTGGGGATCGATCCTCTCATAGTGGGGATCGATCCCCACAGCCCAGTTTCTGCAGAAAACGTAGAAATCACGTTTTTGCTCCCCTCTCACCCCAAAACTCATACCCACTCATCCAAATCACTAAGAAATCATCATCCACACTTACACACACATACTACAAGCATCAGAACTCAAGATTAGACTCATCAACAAGAAAGGAAATCAAAATCACTCATGCATGCAAGCAACACAACATGCAAGTACATAGATGAGCTTCAAACATGGCCATTCAGCCATGGATTTATGGCTCCCAAGCATGCACGAAATTTAGGCCCTATCTCAGCAAGCTACAACAACCAAATCACACATGCATGAAGAGAAAACATCAGTTTGAGATGATAGGAAGGGTAACTCACCTTGAGGTTGAAGCAAAATGTAAGAAATGGAGGTTGATGATGGCTTCCCTAAGCTCCTCTTGTGCTGGCCGGAAATGGTTCTTGGAGAGCAGAGGAATGAGCTCTAAAGTATGTGTTTGAATGAAAATTAGAGAGCGAAGAGAATGTCTCTGTTGGGAGGTGTTTGGCCGAGGGTTATAATGCTCAAACGGGGTGTTGTTGCATTATTTTTAGTGTTGTATAAGTTTAGGTGGTGAGTAAGAGTAAGAGTATGTGTATATATATGAATGTGAGTAAGTGTATTTGAGTGAGATTGGATGGTGAGAATAATATTTAATCTATTTTGGCCCTCAACATAGGTTCCGGTTGTGTTTAGGATCTAGCTCAGGCTCTCTCTCAGATTAATCAAATACTCACTAAACATATAATATTTAAAATAAGAAAATGTCATATGATCGTTACAAAATTTCCTTAATATTTTGAGACTCTCAATAAGTCTAAAATAATTATCTCGCTATATTATTAATTTCACATTATTTATATATTAAAAGGATTTTTCCTGAAAATCGTAAAAATGCGAAATCTGATAATAATAGCTTTAAAATCACAATTTTCCAATATTGGTGAGAATATTTTCCAAATATTTTCTAAACACCAATTTGGGACTCTAAATTTAAATATTAAGGTCTCAACAAAATTTTTATAACGATCATTACCTCTCTCAAGGGCTCTATTAACTCATACAAATAATAATACTAGGTTTGCCTTGCTCCTCAAGCAACCTAGATTATTATGTACTAACACACAGCACATACATTTCATTTAAATTACATAACATAAACACCGTTACATATATATATATATATATATATATATATATATATATATATATATATACACATACATGCATATATCCTATTGGCACACTTTACATTTAATATAGCACTCATAAATATATCACTCTAAGAATATATTATACTTTTCTTCACTATGAGTGTGGAAATTCATATATATATATATATACACCAGTCACTTTGGCACATAAATGTACACAGATGCACTTACATATATACATATGTTTTCACATAATTATCCCGTTCCTTATTCCCCACTTCTCATGAACATGCCTATCTTAGACAACACCATGGTTATATTATTCATCAGCAAGAATTTATTTTATTCATCACTAAACCAACTTGATTTCCTCCTCATCATATTTTAATTATCCCAATTCATAATTAATTCCTTCCAAGTTTCCATCAAAACAAATCATTATCACACAAATTCAAACCAACATATCCTACATAGTCACACCATAAGGACACCATAAATAATCACTTAATCACAACGTTATAATCTCGTTATTGCCGCGCGTCATCAAACGCGGTCATAACTCGATCGCATACTAAACACGATTTTCAAGGTGTTACAGAAACTAAAATCTTGGAGACTAAAATTGGGGTTAGTGTTCATGTTAGTCTAGAAAAAGAAGAAAAATAAGAGAAGAAAACATAAAAACATGCTGCAGGACGACGAACGGCCGCTCGGGCGGTCCACGGGCGCTAGGGCGCGCTCTAAAGGAGCGCTGGGGCGCTGAGTGGGCGCTCGGGCGATCGTATCGACGCAGAACTTTGCTGTTCTACGAACAAAAAGTTCTATGGATGCAAATGCTAAATGCAATGCAGTGTGCAGATGAAATATGCAGTATGCTATGTAATGCAATGCAAAATAAAATGAAAATTTTTTTGTTGTTTTTATTTTTTAAGAAACAAAGAAAAATGATTATGTACAATATGCGCAAATCACACAACTAGAGATTAATTTCGTCGCCATTCCCCGGCAACGGCGCCAAAAATTTGATGGGTTGTTGTCGCTACACCCATAAATTTAATTATTTATAAAACCAAGTTCCCCTAATATAGTTTAGTGGAAACCAGGGTCGTCTCTCACAAGGAATGGCTAAGAGAGAAATACGCAAGACAAGTTGTATGAGGGTTGTCACAAGTTGGGGGTTTTTGTTTGGATGCAAAAGAAATAAATTGGAATAATAAAAAGCAGTGATTTATGAGGTAGAACATTCATTAGGGTGTTTATCATTGGCTACAAGAGAATGCATGAGTTGATTAATTACGCCGGAGTTAGATCTAACTCCTTTTTTGTGATTCTAATGATTAATTGCCTAGAATGAGATTAATCAGTGAGATCTCACCTTTAGTTTCACTTTCAACAATTGTTAAAGCCAATCACATTAATCTAATTAAAGAGACTATAATCAACCAATTAATTAATCATTACCAAATCATGATATGTCATGCATCAATTAATCAATTAACACATAAACACATGCCAATGAATTAGCCTAACTCAATCGAGTAAGCCAAGACAAAGGGGTTAAACACACAATTTAAGATCTCAAATTATATGCCAAGGTTTAATAATGAAAACTTATGCAAGATTAAGAACAAAGCCTCAATTTACCCCAATGATGTTCACACCCTCATAAATCACCAAGAGACTTAGTTACTCATGGAGGAAATAAAAGGGCAGAAAATAAATTGGAATTAAAAGAAAGGATGGAATGAAGAAGGTAAATAACTTGAACAATAAAGAGGAAAGTAAAGAAAATAATTGCAAATAAAAAGATGGAAAAACGAATAACTGAATTAATTAAAAGAATAACTTACAGAACCCAAAGACTTGACGAATAACGTTGAAAGTAAACAATGGAAAAAGAGTGGAGAAAGTTAGAGAACAAAAACTAGGAAAAGGGTGGAATCCTAATGAGAGAAAAACTCTAACTAAAAGGGAAAACAAAAGCCTAGAGTTTGAAAAGTGAGAAGATATGTTGAAGTATGTAAGGTGGTGTTGAGAGGTGTTTTATTTCTGATGCATTAGCCTTCTTTAAATAGAGTGAGCAGCCTCCAAACCCTAGCTAATTGGGCCCCCAGCTCAGCCTTGCAGATAGGGTTCTGCTGTAACAGAATTGCGGCGCGGCGCTGGGGCGCGTATAGCTCGCTAGGGGGCCAGTGCTGTGCATGTGATGGATTCAAGTAGGTTTCGCGGCTGGAGCGCGCCGTGGGCGCTGGAGCGCTCGATGCTGGTTCTTAATTCCATTGCTCCGTTTCTTGCTCAGTTCCTGATGTCTACAGCTCCAATAATACCTATGACCTGTACCAAAAATACAAAATATCCAAGACCAAGTGCAAAAGTCATCCTTGAATTGCAAAAACATCATGAAACTTGTTACTTTAGCCTTTATTTCTATTAAGTCCAAATTAATTCCAAATTGTATTAAATACAATAAAAGGCTAAAATAGAGCAAAGAAATGCATACAATCATCCAAATTAAGGGCATAAATTATTGGCAAAAACCACGTTATCAAATATCCCCACACTTGAACAATTGCATGTCCTCATGCAAAAGCAATGATTCCAAGCATCTCTCAAAGTAAAGCATTGGCTAACACATCTAACACCTAAGACCTAAAAAAATAAAATACTACAGATGATGGAAAGTTATTCAAAACAGCACACCTTGGTCAGAATTATGCAACACCCACAACATATTACAAGTTGTCATTAAGAAAAATTCATGAGTTAAGAGAATCAGTTCATGTTATACAGAGTTGGTTGATTGGCCCTCACCAATGTGTTTTTCTCTCAATCACTCAGTGTTTTGGGTAAGCACTCAATTGAATAAAACACACAAGTATTCACATTCCATAAATTTTCTGTACTCCTAACATTGCAATTCCACAAACATGGTGCATCAAGAGGTCTTTTAAGCGTTGTAACGGGGCTTGGGACAGGTATGGCATTTATGGGAAGTGGACTTAATTCCGAAAAACTAAGAATTCATGGTTCGATTGATCCCAGATGATTTCTAGAAGTAGAGAAAGAGATAGAGAGATGGAAAGAAGAGAAATACCCAAAATCAATTAACCCAAACAATTCCTAGCAAGATAATTTACATGGTTCCCAAATAATTCCACAATGATTCCCAGGAACCCAACAACCTTTATTTGAAGACAATGACATATTTTTGGATTTTTCTTTTTTCGTTTTTTTTTGGGAACATATTTATCATCCCAATTCTTTTGACATTTGGAATGAGGCAGAAAAAGGAAAGAACAATTAACCACTTATATATAAAAGCACTACCTTTACAATTTGTTCCCACATCTTGTAGTTATTCCAATGGATGTACAATTCAACCCAATTTCCCCACACTTAAGACTTTTGCCCAACAATCAAACCATGTCCTCCTAGTTTCTCAGAAGGGATTTTTCATTGTGTTTTCTGTCTTTGGCTTGTAATGAGCTTAGTAACAAAAAAAAAAGGATAAAGGCTCAAATTGGCTACAAACAATGGGAATTGTGTATAGGTTGGCTAAGTGGCTTTTAGATATAAAACAAAATCATGCCTCAATCACACGCAACATGTATAAAACGCAAAACAAGAATCAAGCAAATTCAGGAATAACAAATACAAGTGTGTGTGTGTCCACAGAAAGAAAATGATCAATTGATGTATTTAATCACAGTAAGGCTCAATTCTCACAGGTAATCCAAACAACCATCAGGGATAACAAAAACAATTCAAACTCATATAAGAATAATATGCCAACAATTTATGAATTAAAATCACGGGGTAGAAGCAATTTCAGACCAAAGGGTGCTATAAAGACAACTAGCCAATTATCAAACAAAACACATAAAATAAAACAAAATAAAACAAAATAACTATACATGCAAGATATACACGAAAGCAATTTCTACACCCTCCCCGCACTTGAATGAGGCACTGTCCTCAGTGACAAACAATAAAAGAACATAGAGAAGGGTATAGAGAGAAAAACCGTTTGAGGAAGAACTGACATCGTCCCGGACACGTGCGCTAGGGCGTGACAGGCGCGCTGGGGCGCGTGGACAGGGATCAGTCGGGCGCTGGAGCGCGTTGTATGCGCTAGGGCGCCAGTGCTGCTGCAGAATTTGGCTAGTTGTTGTCATGTACTCCGTGCATGAGACTCCCTAATGCAAAATTAAATCTAACAAACATAGAGTGATTAATTATAACCATAAAATATAAAAAGCAAAATGAAAGGCTACAAAATTAAAATTTGGTGGGCTGTCTCCCACAAAGCACTTTGCTTTAACGTCCCTAAGTTGGACGTTTGGTCAGCCACTCTTAGGGTGGCTTATGTTTGAATTGATCCAGCAGTTTCCACCATGGTGTGCTTTCCATACCTCCACCGGGATCCCATGAGAAGTGGACCACTCCAAAGATAATGATCCCTTTCTTATTTCGGGACCCAAGTGTTTTGATCCTTAATTTGTCCCTTGAAGCACAACACCCGCTCCTGCAGAAAGCATCCCTAAAACAAACAAAATCAAGTGAGGAGGGATGAAAGTCCTCACAAGATGGGTTAGAGAAAACATAATTTAAATCAGTTAGTTTCCAAAACTTTTGAGCTTGAGAAAGTACCGACACCCCACAAAGGGTAAGGAGTTTGGTATCAGTCTCGAGACAAGCATACTAATGAGACCCAAGAGCAAATGGGAAAGGTCACAATGGTTTCCTTGAAACAACAGGGGATGAGGTGGTAGAATCCATGACTTCCTCCGTCTTGCATGCCTCGTCAATTCCTCCTAGTGATGGAATCTCTGCAGCGACTCCAACACTCAAAGAACTTTCCTCCGCACACACGGTGTCTAGCACGGTGCTGGGTAAAGGTGGAGGTTCCTCATAGACTATCTCCACTTCGGAGTCTTCCTCGACTTCCCAAGATAATTCTTCCACCATGGCCTTCAATGTCTCCTTATCTAATTGCTCTAAAGCATAATTATCCTCGACAATAGGGAACTCCGGTTCCTCTTGTGATGGTGAATGTGGAGGTGAAGCTGGTGGTGGTAAAGAAGGTGGTAATGGAGAAGGTGGTGGTGGTGATGAGGTGGCCTGAGTTCTCAATTGTTGGAGGTCTTCTTCCATGCGCAAAAGTGCTTGCCGGTTTGTCATGAGTATTTCAAAAATTTGTTTCATCATGGAGTTGTCAGTATTATCACCAGGAGTAGACGGTGCAAGAGGTTGAGAAGGTTGGTAGAATGGTTCAATGGTTGGTTGGTTAAGACATTTGCTGGGATATGAGTAAGGATTAGGCTCATGGTATGTGTATGGAAACGGTTCAATGTAGGAGGGTGGTGGTTCATTATATGGCTGGTAGTAGGGGTCAAAGGATGGGTATGGTCCTGATAGGGTCTCGGCAAGTGCACCGAATCGTTCAAGTAATAAAAACCACGGTGAGTGGGTATCGTTCCCACGAGGATTAAAGAACCGAGCAGAAATTTCTTAAAGTAGATTTCTAATTAGACGAATCCAATAAAAGATAATGAATGAACATATAATCTAAATTCAAAAGGCTATTAAATGTAACAAGACAGTAAAAGTTTAATAGAAAAATTCAATTGATAAAAGGTTAGGGAATCGGGTTCACGTATTTTCTGAAATTAATAAAACACTTGCTTACCTTTAAATTTTAAAGCTTCAATTCAATGAACGAATCTTAGGTTGTCAATTCCAATTCTTTGGTAATTTAACACTTTTTCTATGAACAATTAGTCAATCCCTTGATCAAATCATTTCAAAGAAAAGAAAATATTTATATTGATTCAAAAGTTCACAAAAATCTTAATTCTATTCCTAGATATTAATCTTTTTGGCAATTTCCCTTAAGCTAATTCACAAATTTATTTTCCCAAATAAACACATGAATCCAAGATAAGTTGAAAAGTGATTTTCCAATCCTCAAAACAACACAATACAAATAAGGTAATTGCTTGAATTGAATTAATAAAATTCAAAGGTTCACAAATATAAAATTAATTCATAGTAATACGATCCCCTTCACCCTAACAAAGAAATTAGTTGCTCATAATCAAAGTAAACAAAACATAAAAATTGAAAGAAGACATTTTGAAGAACGAATAACTGATTTTATTGAAAACAGAGTAAAACAGAGTACTCGAATAAGTAAAGTAAAAACCAAGATTGAATAAAAGATAAAAACTAAGCTTGCATTCTAGTCCTATTTATAACCAAAATAATCCTAGAATTCAAATTGTTCCAATCGCTAAAACAAAGGGAATTAAGTTTACAGATAAATTCAAAAAGATATGAAAAGATTTGCATTTGAATTAATTCTGGATCATGCGGCACAATTTCAAGTGTCAGTTGATGAGGCGCGGTGCTTCAGTTTCACCGGACGCTGGGCCTCACCCGCACGCGAAGCGCGGCAAGATGAGGCTTCCTGGGCACAGGGCGCCACACTGGCGTGGGGCGCAAGCTTCCTGGGCACAGGGCGCCACACTGGCGCTGGGCGCTGTCTCCTGGGGCGCAAGGCGAAGGGCTAGCGCTGGGCGCTGTCACCTGGGGCGCAAGGCTGGCGCTGGGCGCTGGTGCAGGGCTTCACATGCGCATCTTTCATTTCCTTTCTGACTTTGGGGCGCTGCGCGTGAGTGAGGTGCAAGGCGCCCCAAATTGGACTCTTTTGCGACTCGATGCGTAACTTCAGTTGTTATTCATTCATCAATTACTTGCTCAATTCCTGAAATTAACACCAAAATAATACCAAAAACGTAATATAACCCAGAAAAATCCAATTTATTCTAAAAACACTTAATTTACTCTAAGATCCCACTGAAATTAATTAAAACTAACACAATTTCTTAGAATTTAAACTGTAACATTAAATAAAGATGCCAAGGCATCACAACACTAAACTTAAGATGTTGCTTGTCCTCAAGCAACGAACTAAAACACAAAGCAGTGAACAGGAGTTAAGAGCAATAATTTCTAGAACTCGAATGATCAAAATAGTAAGGTCAACTCAAAGAAGTAAAACTTCATGCAATTTCTAATCACTTTATATCCTTCAACAATTCATTTTGCAATAGGGAAACACTCAGAATTATACTCTAGATCATGTTATAAGGGTTCTTCAAGAGATTTCTATCAACTAACTCTGTTTTCATTTTCACAACCATGTAGTGCAAAGACATTTACTTTTTAATTTCACCCAGATGAATTAGCTTTCTCAACAATTTTAGGGGTAGTGTTTTTGCCTTTTTCTCTTTGAGGATCATGACTCTAAATGCTTAGTCTCAGGGTGGCTCTTTAAGATGAGTTTTCGATTAACGTTCCCGGTCCAGTTGGCCCAAGACGCTAGGTGATGAAACACCCCTCGAATCTAATTACCCAAGCCTTTCCCTGACACCATCACACCACAAGCACATAGCTAGGTTCAAAAATTATAGAATGAAGATGTCCCCTAGCCATTGGTGCTCAGAGCCTTAAAATTTTTCAGCACAGCCTACCCCTTTTTTTTTTCTTTACTTATCACAATCCATACATTTCCATTTATTTTTCAGAGACTTCACACTACATTTATGTAATTAATTCATCAACTCGGTTGTCTTTTAGAAATACTCCAAGAACCCCTATAATCATTTTCTACAGCACTATTTCTTTGTTGCCTCTATTTATTTATCATTATATATTTAACATTTTATTCATGCATGTTGATCACATTCTTGAGCTAACCTTAACCATTATAATCACTTTTGCTCATTTTACAATTGTTCATCACTCCCCTACGCTACCACACAACACAAGACACTAATGACACAAACTCGAACAACACAGAAATTTAAATTTATTCAAGCATCAGTTAGAAACTTACCTGAGGGGGTGGTCAATCTCCCCCTTGATCCTCATCCTCATCCTCATCTTCTTCTTCTTCCTCCTCCTCATCATCCTCATCATTTGATGGATTAGGCTCCCTGTATGGCCATTTTTTCTTGCAAGTAGTTTGACACTCAGGAAATTTTTCTGGAGACAGCTTATGAAATGCATGAGCAAGGTAAGTATACATTTCATAAGAATCAATTTTGAAGAAGTTAAAGTCAGCCCTCAGCTTTTGCAGTTCTGATAACTCATTTTGGTTCTGACCCTGACTTGGTATATCATCCATAGGCTCATTTGGAGGAGGAAATGATGGAACTTCAGGTGCCTTACCCGTGTCTTTCTTCCTTGGTTTTCCAATGGTTGCAGCAGTTATTGGCCTAGGCACATGAATAGGAGAGTCACCTTCAATGACCACCCCTGCCGCTTCGGTAATGCGCTGAATGAGGCACGGAAATCCCAGGGTCATTCTTGATGAGTATACAAATTTTGATATACCCTTGGATAATAAAGTGCCCAAATCAACCTGCTCCTTGGTGATAAGGCAATGAATCATCACTGCTCTATCCACCGTTACTTCTGAATAGTGAGTGGTTGGGAGGATGGTATGATTGATGAATTCTAACCATCCCCTAGCCACAGGAATAAGATCTGCTCGAGCTAGCTGATTTGGTCGGCCTTGTTTGTCCCTCTTCCAGTTTGCCCCGGGTTTACAAATTTCTCGCAGTGTTGTCTGCAGCTCCTGATTCCCCTTCAACCGTGCACAATACCCATAGGGAGATTTTTCTGGATTGACTTCTATATTCAGCACCGTCTCCACCATTTCAGAGCTAAAGTCAATCTCTTTTCCTCTGAGGAAGCTCTTGAACTCCCTTTCTTTAGTTTTTTCAGATTGCCAAGCATTTGCATAGAATTCCAGAACCCTTTGCATTCCCGCGATTCTCGGGGGTGAACAAACTAGCTCCCACCCTCTTCGAGCTATTTCCTCTTGGATTTCTGGAAATTCCCCCTCTCTAAACGCGAAGCCAATTTCCGGGATGATAGATTTGTTCACTACTACTGAGTTGTAGTAATCTTCATTTTCCTTCGTCCGGAAGCGATGAGAGTAATACGAGGGAGAAGCAGCCACTTCCTTTCCTTTTCTCTTCTTGGATGATGGTGCCATTTCCTGGAAACAAAATCAAACCAATACAGGAAGCCAAAATGACAGTAACACCATTAGTTTTGTTAGCTCAAGAGAAAATATATACTAGCTTTCGTATTCTACATACCCTCCATATCCCACAACAGACCATGTTTTCAGTGAATCAACTGAAATTTTCTCCAACACCAAACTTAAAGTTTTGCAAAAATTTTAAGCTAAGCCTTAGGAATAATCGTTTATCTCAGAAAATCATTTTTCACAGCTCAAACAAATCCATCGACACTTCTTGTGCTCTATTACTCGTCACTAACTCAGCATTATTACATCATTAAATATTCTTCACAAGATTGCTTATAAACATGCTTCATAGTTAATGAAAATTTTACCTTGAAAACAAATGGGTTCTGCATAAAACTTGTGCGCTAGTGCCTGTTTTCCGGCCGCTAGCGAGTAAGCTGACAGCAGCTGCAGTTTTGCAGCAGCAACCTGATTTTGATGAAAACAATTTTTCTATCCCCAACCTTTTCAAAAATGCTTCTTCTGAACATATTGGGGATGTTGGAACAAAAATTGAACTGAAAAATCTTCCTGATCATTTGAAGTATGCATTTTTTAGGGGAATTTGAAACACTCCCTATGATCATTGCCAATGGACTTACAATTGAAAATGAAGTGAAACTCTTGAATGTTTTGAAAGAACACAAAAGAGCCATTGGCTGGTCACTTTCTGATCTGGTTGGTATTAGCCCGTCCATTTGTACACATAGAATTTTTACTGAGGAAGGGGCTAAACCAATTAGGCAACCACAGCGGAGGATGAATCCTCTCATTCTTGATGTTGTAAAGAAAGAGATTTCAAAATTGCTGAATGCGGGAATTATCTACCCTATCTCTGATAGTGAGTGGGTGAGCCCCGTACAAGTTGTTCCTAAAAAGTCTGGAATTACAGTTATCAAGAATGAGAAGAATGAACAAATTCCCACAAGAGTGCAAAATTCTTGGAGAGTGTGTATTGACTACCGAAAATTGAACAGTGTAACTAGAAAGGATCATTTTCCATTACCTTTTATTGATCAAATGCTAGAAAAATTGGCCGGTCAAACACACTATTGTTTTCTGGATGGTTTTTCAGGATACTTTCAGATTCATATAGCACCGGAAGACCAGGAAAAAACCACTTTCACTTGTCCTTTTGGCACCTATGCCTATCGTAGGATGCCTTTTGGGCTATGCAATGCACCTGGTACCTTCCAGCGTTGTATGATGAGCATATTCTCTAAATTCTTGGATAAATGTCTAGAAGTTTTCATGGATGATTTCACAGTTTATGGATCCTCATTTGATGCTTGCTTGCAAAACCTGTCCAAAATCTTGAAGCAATGTATCAAAACCAACCTAGTTTTAAACTTTGAGAAATGTCATTTCATGGTAGAAAAAGGTGTGGTTTTAGGACATATTGTTTCAAAGGACGGGATTGCTGTGGATCTGGCCAAAATAGATGTGATTTCTTCTCTGCCTTACCCCGCAACTATGCGGGAGATTCGGTCTTTTCTTGGCCATGCAGGTTTTTACAGACGGTTCATCCAAGATTTTAGCAAAATTGCGAATCCCTTGACCAAGTTACTTCAAAAAGACATTGAATTCAGATTTGATGAGAATTGCAAACAAGCTTTTGATGCATTGAAGGAGAAACTTACCTCTGCACCCATAGTGCAACCTCCAAACTGGGAGTTACCATTTGAACTGATGTGTGACGCCTCCAATCATGCTGTTGGAGCGGCATTAGCCCAGAGATCAGGTAAGATTCCTCACATCATCTCTTATGCATCGAAAACATTGGATCCGACCCAAACCAACTATACTACCACCGAAAAAGAGCTTTTAGCAATTGTTTTTGCATTGGAAAAGTTTCGATCTTATTTGCTTGGTACTAAAGTGGTAGTATACACGGATCATGCTGCACTAAAATATCTTTTGAAAAAGGCCGATGCAAAACCCCGTTTGATACGGTGGATGTTATTGTTGCAAGAGTTTGATTTACAGATTAAAGACAGAAGTGGCAGCCATAATGTTGTAGCAGATCACTTAAGTCGGTTGGAACATCTCCAAGATGATTCTACCCCTTTTAACGATGTTTTTCCTGATGAACAAATCCTGAGCATTAAAACTGTTACACCGTGGTTTGCAGACATCGTTAATTATTTGGTTGCTAAGGTCATTCCAACACATTTTTCAAAAGCACAAATTGCAAAACTCAAAAGTGATTCAAAATATTATGTGTGAGATGATCCTTACTTGTGGAAACATTGTAGTGACCAAATAATTAGGCGATGCATACCTGAGACTGAGATTGATTCTGTTTTGAAGTTCTGTCACTCATATGCCTGTGGTGGACACTTTGGACCAAATCGAACGGCAAGAAAAGTGCTTGATTGTGGTCTATACTGGCCCACCTTGTTCAAAGACTCTTACAACTTTTGCAAGGCTTGTGAACAATGTCAGCGATCTGGAAAAATCTCAAGAAGACATGAAATGCCTCAACAACCAATTCTGTTTTGTGAAGTATTTGATGTATGGGGTATTGATTTTATGGGACCTTTTCCAGCTTCGGCTGGCTGTTTGTATATATTATTAGCTGTAGATTATGTTTCCAAGTGGGTTGAAGCAATCCCCACTAGAACTAATGATGCATCTGTTGTGTGTGCTTTTGTAAAGTCAAATATCTTTTGTCGATTTGGTATCCCTAGAGCCATAATAAGTGATCAGGGTACTCACTTCCTGAACCGAACTTTTGCGGCTTTGCTTCGTAAGTATGGGGTAATGCATAAGGTGTCAACACCTTATCACCCTCAGACCAACGGGCAAGCTGAACTGTCTAATCGAGAAATAAAAATGATTTTGGAAAAAATGGTTGGACCTTCGCGAAAGGAATGGAGTACCAGGTTATCAGACGCACTGTGGGCTTATAGGACAGCTTACAAAACTCCGATCGGGATGAGTCCATTTCGATTGGTGTATGGTAAAGCGTGTCATTTACCTGTGGAACTTGAACACAGATCGTACTGGGCTGTTAAACAATGCAATATGGATCTAGGAATATCAGGCAAAGAAAGAAAATTACAATTGCAGGAACTCGAAGAGCTGAGATCAGAAGCTTATGAGAATTCCAGATTGTACAAGGAAAAGACCAAGGCCTTTCATGATCGAAATATCTTGCGAAAGGACTTCAAAAAAGGACAACAAGTTTTATTGTACAATTCCAGATTCCGCTGGACAGCAGGGAAGCTGAGGTCCCGTTGGGAAGGTCCATATACGGTAAAATAGGTGTTTCCCCATGGTGCTGTAGAAATCCAAAACCAACAGGGACACACATTCAAAGTAATTAATGGACACACGCTGAAGCAATTCCTGGGAAGTCTAGTACCAGAGGAAACAGTTGATGGGACAAATGTTGCAGCTCCACAGTATCAATAATCAGATGTACACCGTCCAACTTAAGGACGTAAAATAAAAGTGCTTGGTGGGAGACAACCCACTTGTAAGTATTTCTTTCATTTCAGAAGAAAAGAATAAAATAAAATATAGAATAATAAAATTTAAAAAAAAATAAAAAATAATAATAATAAATATATATATATATATATATATGTATATATATGGAGTTTGTAGATATATATTTAACTAAAACAATATATATATATATTAATAATAGTAATAATATTATATATATAAAAAGAAAATTAATAATAATAATAAATAATAATTAATAAAAAAATAATTAATAAATAAAAAATTAAAAAATAAATAAATAAATAAATAAAATAGGAATGAAAATAAAATGTAAAGAAAATAATAATAATAATAATTGTTATAATAATAATAATATTAATAATAATAAATTTAAATTATAAAAAAAATTATATATATATATAATAATGATAGTAAATAAATAAATAAATAAATAATAATATTAATAAGAATAATAATAAAATAATAATAATAATAATAAAATAAAATAAAATTAATTAAATTCAAAAACAGAGAGGCGCGCTCAGTGAAACGCACCGTTTCACTTGATGGTCGCTAGCGACCATTACCAACGCGCTAGCGGATACATGGTCGCTAGCGTTTGTGAGTCACGCGCTAGCGACCGGGGCGCGATTAAACTTCGCGAAACCCTCCCCTTCCGCCTCATTCTGCAACTTCTCTCTCTCTCTCTAACTCACTCCCTCTCTCTCTAAACCCTAATCAGCCACCGCTGCGCCAACCCCCAGCCGACCGCCGCACCAGGCGCGTTGGTAATGGCCGCCGCCGGCTCCACTTTCTTCACCTCCCTCTCTTCCCGATTCTCACTCTCTCTCTCCATCTCACACACTCTAAAAACACAAACCAACCACCACCACTCACCACCGGGCCACAGCAACCGCCGCGAACCGCTGGCCACCACCACCAAATTTCTTCCCTCACTAATTTCTGTAATAACTCAGGTAAGTGTGAATAAACCTCTGTCTTGATTAACTTTGCATTGTTAATTTGATTGATTTTGTTAAACTTTTAATAGATTATGTTAGGAATTGTGATATTTGGATTGCTGTAATTTTAAATAGATTGTTCTGTTTCTGGTGATTAATTCAGGATTGATTTGTGTTTTAGTGATATAATCTTAGTTTACTCTTTGAAAGTCTATTGTTCTAGATTGTGTATTTTCCTTAGATATTGTGGTTTGTTGATATGTATGGTATGAATTAGTATATGGAGACACATTGATGATTATATAGATTATGAATTATTGATATAAGTTGAGATCGCTGAGAATATGTATTATTACAATGTATGGTGGTTCTTGGTAGTAATATTTGGATTTAGTTTGAACCTAGAGTATATTATGCCGAAGTGGTAAGTTGAATACGTGCATTAGGTATATTATGCCAAATTTGTTATTAATAGCTAGGGATATGTTTATACTTAGGATTGTGCTATATATAGTGAAAATGTGCTTATACGTTTGAATGTGTTTATGTTAATTTTCTTATGTGTTTACATGAAAGTTTTAATGTTATTATGTAACTTGTATATAAATGTATATTGATGACTAAGTTATATATGTCCTGTATGTATATTCCATTAGGCATTTAAGTATGTATATGTTAGTATGTTGTGATATTTTTCATGTTTTGTAATATGTGATTATGTATAAGTTCAATAGGAAAATTGTTGTTATGAATGTGAATATGCTAGTGATGTTGTAAATAAAGTACTTGTTTAGTTAATATTCTTAATTAGAAAGTGGTTCTCATATCTTAGAACTTCTAATGAATTATGCAGATGACACCGAAGAGGAGCTCGAAAGGGAAAGCTCCGGCATTTACTGATGATCAACTTGAGGGTCCAGCCAATGACCAACGCTTTGAGACCCTCGGATGCGATCAAATATATGAGGAACGCTTCCGTGGAAGGTCGTGCATCCAGGAGTCCCAACTCAGATACAGGAACTCCCCAAAGGGTGTACTTGACGGGGTAGTCGGTGCTATGCTGAGCCGACAATGGGGGTTCATGCTAGAGAACCCCACGCTAGCCAACTGTAGCATTGTGCGTGAATTCTACGCAAATATCAGAAACCGCAATGCTCCAGTTGTCTACGTGAGGGGGATCCAAGTACCTATAGACATCCGTACGATTGTGACGACCCTCCATATTCCTGTGATCGAAGATGCATTGGCAGACTTTGCTGAGTTGATGGCAAATCAGAGCCTAGAGCAATTGGATATGATGAAGGCGGTCATTGCTGCTCCAAATACTCCTTGGGCCTATGGGACTGATGGGCGCCCTCGCCGCATTCTCTCTGGATACCTTACTACAGAGGCGAGGGCATGGATGTTTGCCCTAAACTCCTATGTCCGCCCTACTGCCACCATTCGGACGTGACCATCGACCAGATCATTCTCATCTTTGCCTGTGTCACGGGTAGGCCCCTCTGCCTAGCCTCCTACATCCACCACATGTTGGGGGAGATGAGGGCAGCCGCCAAAAACACCGGGCTGCCCTATCCTGGCATGATTACACGGCTGGCACGAGCTGTTCATGTGTCAGAGCTTCCTGATGACGACCGCCAGCTATCCATTGACAAAGTTGATCTCACTAAGATCAACAACCTCAGGGCAGGGAGCAGCTACAAGAAGAAACAAGTTTCTGAGGCACCTGTTGACGCTCCGGACATCAGCACACGTCCTAGTACGGCCTCGTCGCAGGGAGGGATGGATACTCCAGCCACACGCCAGGATATAGAGAATCTCCGCAAGGAGATTGCTGATGATCGCGTGGCACAGCGGAGAGCCAGGAAGAAGATGCTTAGGTCGCTGAAGGCGTACACTGCGATGATGATTCGTGAGTCCGAGGAGCGGATGCTGAGGAAGATTGCGCAGTATTTCAGGAGCTCGAGTCAGCCGCAGGCCCCTGAGCCAGCACCACAGGAGGAGGGTCATGACGAGGATGATGATGATGAGGAGGAGGATGAGGATGGTGACGGTGATGATGAGGAGACCGAGACTGATGATGATTAGTGATCTATGTCGCCATCACCAAACTACTTTCTTATTTGTGATTATTATGTTACTTTCAGTACTTTGTTTATACTTTTGGACTTGTATGTTTGATATTTTAGTTATATTGTTTATTATGTTAATACTTTAGTACTTCACTACTATTTCTAGTGTTATTACTACTGGTTCCGTTGCCTTAATATGTTTTGCTTATTTTGCTTTGAACTCTTTTGGTTGAATCATAAGGTTTTTGGATTGAGTCACAATGATTTGCACCATTGATATTTTTGCTTTACTTTGTAAATATATTGATACATGTATAGACAGGACCACAGGCGTACAGGTTTTACAGGAATTACCATTGTGAGCTTTTGAGCCACAATAGGGTGAATGTTTTGTTGAATCACCCATTCTTTCTTGTGTGAATTAGTGGTTGTTTTCTAGAACTTGCATTTATTCTGTTTCGAAACAGGTTGCTTTGAGTACACAGTTAATATGATGGAGGCATTTTTGTTGTTATTATACCTACTAGCTATACAGACAACCATGTTCATATTATCCATTGATTAACCCCCTTGAGCCTTTTACCCTGTATTTGTTAAGCAAACTACAACCCTAAGCGAAAAACAATTAAATTTAACCATTTCTGGACTTAGGAAAGTTATTGCTGCATTACGAAAGGTTCATTCACGCAATTATGCATGAGGACATGCATTATTTTAAGTGTGGGGGAGGGGACTAATTTTCATTGGTTTTGTGTATGGTTACATCATAATAGTAATAGTTTGTTTTATTTTAATTCTTTATTTTTGTATTTTCACATTTATGTACAAAATTTTCATTGTAAATTATTCCTTTTTTTTTAGATTATGTATAGTAAATACAAAAAAAAAATGAAAATATATATATATATGTATATTGTATAGTTAGTACGGGGTACACATACATAATCTTTGATGATTCAGGGTAGTTTTAGACATTGATAAAAGTGTTGCATCAGATGGTTTTGTTTCTGTGTAAATTCAGTATGCATTAACTTTTCTTTGTCTGGAAATCAAGCTTACATATTCCACACTATCCTACCTTCACCCAAGCCCCGTTACAACCATATTAAAGCCCTCCTGATGATTGTGTACAATTAGAGGACTAATGGAGAATTTAGAATTAATGCAAGCTTATGGTAAAACAATTTTTAGGTTAATTTGAGTGTAAATATCAAACCTAAACACTAGAGAGATTTGAGTGTATACACATACCCGTGAGGTTTTCTTGTAAAAATCTGTGTTTGATGTGGTCAACTCTTAACATGTGTCATTTGTGAATATATGTATCATAACATTGAATTAGTGGTGCATTTCATCGATTCTCTGAATACTTATGATTTATTTTGTAAATATTATTTTCTTTTGTGTACATAAATAAATTTAGATGATTGGAAATAATATAATGTATATATATATGTTGCTATTAACAATAAAATCAATATGTTCCTGGACGTTGCATTGCTTTGAATTGCATGAGGACATGCAATTAGATAAGTGTGGGGGAATTGATAAGTGTGAAATTTTGTACACTTTTTACCTCTATACTTAATATATTTGTTCATGTTCTTGCTTCAATATTCATGCATTAGATAGTTTTAATCATATTTCCACTTTGAACACATTGTAAATAAATTGTATATAATGCTTGAAATAAGTGTTAATTTTGGTTTTGTAAAATATTAAATAAAAGTTGTTGTGTTTTTAATTTCAGGGACCAATTTGGTAGAAGAATAAGCATGGAAGCAAAGAACACTTAGGAAAAATTCTGTCCAGGAACGCACTGGCCGCTAGCGCCCAATTGTTACCCGCTAGCGCCCATGTTCAAGCCGCTAGCGGCCAACACGGATCAAAGGCCCAACCCGCGTCGCGCTTTGGCCCAATTTCTCCTGAGCCCAGTAACAACTCGCTAGCGCCCGTCCTTCATGCGCTAGCGCGTGTTCGGTCGCTAGCGAGAGTGAGCAGGCCGCTAGCGACCAATATCGCAGAAAACAGCAGCAATTAGTGGAGCTGTCATTTTCAAGTTTGGCTCTTCTGATCCTTCCAACCCGTGATCCCTTGATACAAGGGAGCTCCAGGAGCTTGTCTGCAATCATTCTAGCCTCCCCAATCATTCTGATATCAATAGTGTAGTAAGAGAAGCTCTCACCTCTCTCTAGAATTCCAAGAACACTTCCAACCTTCTTCCACACTCAACCTCCATTTTGATCTTTCTTGCACGAATTCTTCTGGTATTGTTGTTGTAATTTAAGTTATGGAAGAGTAAACTTTTCAGTTCTGGTGTTTGTAATTGAATTCTTGCATGATGGAGTCTTGAGATAAATAAAATTCATGTGTTCTTCATGTATGAACTTGAGTTCTTGTACTTTGGTTTTAATCCATTTATGTTGAGGATGATTTTCTGATATATGGTGGATGATCATAATGTGTATGATTCAAGGTTTATTGATTTGTGCATGTTTTGATTTGTTCAATTGAGGAGTTAATGAATTGGTTTATGAATTAACAACTTGACTAAACAACTCCTTTGTATGAGATTAATTCTTGGTAAAGATTAAGTTGAATTCACTAATAAGATCAGATTATACATGGTTTAATGTGTAAAATGGTTAGTTCAGTGGTTAAAAGTGAGTAATATGTTTGTATGATCACCTTTAATCAAGAGCATAATGATAAAAGTGAACTAAACACTCTTGTTTCATGCATGTTTCATGGTTTTTATGAGTCAATGATGGATGAATTCATGCAAGTCTTCTTTATAAACACTAGAACACTTTTGTAATTGAAATTTCCAGCACCTTTAATTTGTATGCTTACACAAAAATCCCCTTCAAAACTAACAAAAATTACTAGTAGTTTCCTCAAGAGACGACTTTGGGTTAGTTTACCACTATCTCGTGTGTAAGCTAAATTAGACCTTTGTTTTCCCGTTGAACAAATTATTTACTAAATTGATCGGAACTTGGAGAAGTAACGACACTCCGGGTTGTCCCGCACCACGTACTTTCTGAGTAAAACTGCTTTCTAGGAAAAGTTTTTTAAAGAACTTAATTTTAAAACAAGCACGATTCAACCCCCCCCCCCCCCACCCCTTCTCGTGCACAAATAAACCTTCAGGAGAGAATCACACCAGGAAAGTTATATTGGTTCAGTTCTAATAAACCTACTCCATTCGTTAACCTTAGTTGATATTTCTATATATTCTTCTTATCAAGCCTTCTTAGGCTACAATCACCTTCTCAACCTTGAGAAGGATTTCTGTCGCCTTTACTCCAAAGGAAGACTTCTCTGCCTCATATTTCACTAAGGATTTCTTACCTCAAACACTAGAGGACTTTCAAATGCCTTCAACACGAAGGACTTATGTCTCAACACCTGAGGACTTCCAACGCCTTCAACGAAGGACTTTTTACAAAGAGTTTAAGGTTTTTGAAAAGTTTAAACTATTAGGAACTTAGACGCAACTAAGATTGATCCTTGATAGACACCTAGATGTTAACTTGCTTGCGTAAGAGTATACAGAAATATTTCAAGAAGATTATCATATGTTTGTATATTGATTTAAGTCTTCATTAATTGATTTGATCATATTGACACTATAGAATTGCATTTGAGAAGTCAGAAGATTGAAACCTGCTGCTGCAGAATTCAGAAGATTGAATCTGTTTCTAAATCTTCTGAGTTCAGAAGATTGATATTTCTGAATCTGTTATTGCTGTAATTGATAATTCTGAAATTGATTTTCATATCTTGATATTGTCATTTTAATTGAAATTAATTCAGTGATTTGATATATCTGTGAAGAGTCAGAAGCTTGATGCAAAAGTGATTTGAGTTAATTGGTTGTGTTAATCCGCTGCATATACTTTGAGAAACTTTATTTCTTGTGTTTGATTTTATATTTCTGACTTGAAACTAATTCTTGACAAGTTGAGAAGCTTGATCATATTTTGAAAGTGCAGAAGTTTTAATATACAAAAAAAAGTTTACAACCAATTCACCCCCCCCCCCTCTTGGGTTGGAAAGCATAGCTTTAGAGATTCTTCAAAAAGACTCTCACACCATCATTAAATGATCTTCTAAGTCTTCTAAGTGTAGGACTTTCCCAATTGACTTAAATTTAGTTGAATACTTTATGAGATACACTTGAGCACATATTAGATCATATCAACTAAAATTTGTATTCCTTATATTAGGCTTGGTTATCATTAAAAAAAATTGGCTTCTAAGTAATTTTTGCAAATTATTCTTAGAATGATTCTGGAGTTACATGTTTGGACTAAATTTCTGATTATGTTTTGATTGTGATGGTATCTGATATGAGGGTATAGGATTGGAATTGTGATTAAATTAAAATTGTACGTGTGCATCACCTTTTTTTCTGTCGATGCTTGACTCTTGGTGTTCTCTTTTGGCCTCACAATTTATGTACTTGGATTGTATTACAAACTAAAAGATGCTAATCCAGGAATTGCACTTCTCAAGGATTTTCTTTTCTAATCTCTTTATTTCTTTGTTTTTCTAAGTAGTTAGAAATCAAATCTGTAATATTAAAAAAGTAGAGGTAATGTCTGCAGAAAGAAAATAAAAAACAATAATTGTGTTCGTTGAGGAAAAGTTTATTTTGACTATTAAATTAAAATTGTATGTGTGCATCACTTTAATTTATACTTGGTTTGTAAATTTATTTTGGGGTAAACCCCCAACTTGGTCCCTGACAATTTTCACTTAGGACAAGCTAGTCCTTGACAATTGAAAATTGACAACTTGGTCCATGACAATTTTCACTTGGTCTCTGACAATTTTCACTTAGGACAAGCTAGTCCCTGACAATTGAAAATTGATAAGTGAGTCCTTGACAATGTCCAAAATCGAACATTCGTTCGTCCATTAAACGTCTCCATTAAATCGTCCCACGTGGACTCAAAACGCGGCATTTTTTACATACCCAGAGTTATCCCAAATGCACAAATTTACCCTAAAAGTAAAATCTCTCTCATTTTAATCATAATCCCTCAAACTCTATCCCTTACCTCGATGCTACCCCTTCATCTCTCCCCAAATTTACTCCAGCAAAAATCATTTTCTCCCTCTCCCTCATCCTCACCGTAACTCTGTCACTCTAACGCACTCAAATTTTCATTTCTTCTTTTTTCTTTTTCTTACCACAAAAATACAAAACATTGCAACAAATCACAAGTTCTCTGTTCTGTTTTGGTCTTGTTTCATGGTTCATCTTCTTTGTTTGTGTGATGCACTTATTGCTATGTGGTTCATCTTCTTTCAAAGAAAGTAGGCAATTCACATTCTTCACAAGTTTATTCATGATTCGGGTTATGGATCTGGTTCATATTTGTAGATCTTGTTTCTTCATTCTCGCCGTCATCACTGGTGCTTCTTAGTCACTAATTAAAGGATCAAGCCTCCAAAATAGGAAGACAAATAGGATTTGGGTGATTAAGAAGCTTGTTCACGGTGACGTTGTTGACGGAATGACGAAACAGTGACAAGGTTGAGTGTGTTAGAGTGAGAGAGTTACAGTGAGGGAGAGGGAGAAAGTGATTTTTGCTAGAGTAATTTTGGGGAAGAGATGATGGGGTAAAATCGAGGTAAGTGAAAGAGTTTGAGGGGTTAGGGTTAAAATGAGAGATATTTGGGTTTTAGGGAAAATTTGTGCATTTGGGATAACTCTGGGTAGGTCAAAAATGCCGTGTTTCGAGTCCACGTGGGATGAGTTAATGGAGACGTTTAAGGGATGAATGGATGTCCGATTTTGGATATTTTTAGGGACTCACTTGTCAATTTCCAATTGTTAGTGACTAACTTGTCCTAAGTGAATATTGTCAGGGACCAAGTTGGGGGTTGATGGTTGTCGTCGCAACACCCATAAATTTAATTATTTATAAAACCAAGTTCCCCTAATATAGTTTAGTGGAAACCAGGGTCGTCTCTCACAAGGAACGGCCAAGAGAGCAATACACAAAACTAGTTGTATGAGGGTTGTCATAAGTTGGGGGTTTTTGTTTGCAAGGAAAATAGTTTGGAATAAAGTTGGAATAATAAAAACAGTGGTTTATGGGGTGGAACATTCATCGGGGTGTTTATCATTGGTTACAAAAGAATGCATGAGTTGATTAATTACGCCGGAGTTAGATCTAACTCCTTTGTTGCGATTCTAATGATTAATTGCCTAGAATGAGATTAATCAGTGAGATCTCACCTTTAGTTTCACTTTCAACAATTGTTAAAGCCAATCACATTAATCTAATTAAAGAGACTAATCAGCCAATTAATTAATCATTACCAAATCCTGATATGTCATGCATCAATTAATCAATTAACACATAGGCACATGCCAATGAATTAGCCTAACTCAATCGAGTAAGCCATAACAAAGGGTTAACACACAATTTAAGATCTCAAATTATATGCCAAGGTTTGATAATGAAAACTTATGCAAGATTAAGAACAAAGCCTCAATTTACCCCAATGATGTTCAGACCTTCATAAACCACCAAGAGACTTAGTTACTCATGGAGGAATTAAAAGGGCAGAAAATAAACTTGAATTGGAAGGAATTAAATAACTTGAACAATAAAGGTAAAGATCAAAGAAAGTAAAGACTATGAAAAGTAAATGCAATTAAGGAAAAGAATTGAAGAACGAATAACTGAATTAATTATAAAAGAGTAACTTACAAAACCCAAAGGACTGGACGAATAACGTTGGAAATACAAATGAGGGAGCTAGAGCTAAATTAGGAAAAAGATGGAATCCTAATGGAGAAAATAACTCTAACTAAAGCCTAGGGTTGAAAGTAAGTAAAGCTATGAAAGTAAGAGTAGGAATGTAGAGGTGTGTAGAGATGTTTCTGATGCATTAGCCTTCTTTAAATAGAGTAGGCAGCCTCCAAACCCTAGCTAATTGGGCCCCCAGCTCGGCTTAGCAGATAGGGTTCTGCTGTAACAGAATTGTGGCGCGGCGCTGGGGCGCGTATAGCTCGCTAGGGCGCCAGTGCTGTGCATTTGATGGATTCAAGTGGGTCTCGCGCGCTGGAGCGCGCTGAGGGCGCTGGGGCGCTCGATGCTGATTCTGAATTCCACTGCTCCGCTCCTTGCTCAGTTCCTGATGCCTACAGTTCCAATAATACCCATGACCTGCACCAAAAATACAAAATATCCAAGACCAAGTGCAAAGGTCATCCTTGAATTGCAAAAACATCATAGAACTTGTTACTTTAGCCTTTATTTCTATTAAGCCCAAATTAATTTCAAATTGTATTAAGTATAATAAAAGGCTAAAATAGAGCAAAAAAATACATACAATCATCCAAATTAAGGGCATAAAATATTGGCAAAAACCACGTTATCAGGGGTTTACCCTTTATTTTGAATGTTGTGATAGTTTATGTTAGTTGGAAGTTTTGGAGATTGATTTGGAGAGTCAATTTCTTTTATCAAGTTCATTGTAAATCCAAAACACATGGAGATCTTGATAAATTAAGCTTCTTGAGATCTCAACTTTATTACTCTATCAAAAAATGAAAATGAGGATTATCATTGGTACAATTATATAGATGTTTTGATTGATAAAAAATTCGTTTAATGAATGCAAGTATGATTGATACTTATACATTTATGCACATTTGTAATGATAATATGCATTGATCCCATGGATATTTTAACTAGCTCCTTTTATAGAATTGTAACTAAAGACATGCATGGAAGAGGACAGTGATGAGTACAAAATTACAACAGAAGAAATATTATTTGTTAGGATAAGGAGCATTATTGGCGCAGAAGAAAGAGAAAGGACTATTAGGAATGTGAAGAATGATGTTTGGAGCAGGTTCTTTGCCAGGTAAAAGATGATGGAAATATTTTACCAAAAAAAAAAAAGATGATGGGAAATAGGGTTTAAGGAGTCTTCTCTTCACCAAGCTAATTTGATTGCAAAAAAGTTTGATTATGAGAGATTTTGCACTATAGGTTGCAATGGAAAGAGCTTCTTGTTGGATAACAGGGAACACCAATGAATTCACTGTCGAGGTTGGAGGTTTGCATGATTGGATTGTAATCTTCATTCATTTGTCAAATAGTATTTATTTTAAGTTCTGTTCAATTTTCATCCAAAGATTTTTGTTTAAAAAAAAAAATTATGTACAATGTGTAGTTTATATAGCATGTTTGTCCCAATTTGTTGATTTTGATTTGAGTTCATATTTTCTTGTTCACTACTTGTGATTTGTATTTGGAATATGCTAAGATTGATTTCCACATCTTACTTATAACAAAAAAAAAAGTACTACCATGTGAGTAGAGATAAATAGGTAGTTTCCTCTCCCGATTGTGATTGGAGAAAGAATAGAGCAAAAAGATGAAATAAATGAGAAAGGCAAAAAACTACTTATTAATCTTGAATGTCGGGAGGAACTTAACTCCAAATATAGTTTTTTAATATTTTAAATTTTTAATGAATAAAAATAATTTTAAAATTATCAAATTAGATTAAATGAAATAAATATAGTTTAAAGATTTAGTAAATATATTTAATTTAATAATATTTAATAATACGCCTTCAAAAAATTAGTATCAATATGTTTTCACATCTAAACATCTATCATCAAACTCCAAAAAGTTGAGTTTGACTTTCAATTCCGTCTTATGTACATTTTTTGACTGATCTATGACTTTTTTATCCATTTTTGTATCACTTCTTAAAAATTATTTTGTTTTGAAATTGTTTCCTTAATTATTTCCCTTAAAGGTTTATTCTTAGAGGGCGTTTGGCACATTACCGTGAAAGATTACCTTATAGATAAATTACCTCTGATAATTAAATTACCGGTAATCCATATTACCTCGTTTGGTATATGCAAATAACATTACTAGTAATCCACGTTACCTTGTTTGGTATATTAAAAATATTACAAGGTAATGTATGTATATTACTATAATGTCCTTTAAATAATTATAAAATAAATTAATCAAATATAATTACAATACATATATTATTAAAATACAGTCTAAAATACACATATAACTATAATGCCGTCTAATTTATAGTTTCACTCTCTAAACATTTTTTATTAAGTAAAATTTTAACAATTTTATATTTAATTAATTATTTATATACTATAAGGATTTAATTTTCATCCACTGACAGTGTACAACTTTTTTACATAGTAATCCAATCATGTGCTGCCACGTCAGTCATGATTGTGTTTTCTCTCCTCCTCTACCTGAAAGTCATACAAACAGAGTATTTTGATTGAACGACAATGTAAAATACATTTACACTTTCAGTGGATCAAAATTAAAATCATACTATAATACATAACATGTTATATATAAATTTCTAATTTTCTTTAGTTTTGATAGTAAATTATTGAGTGAATAATTACTTGAGTCCTTATATTGATTTTAATATCAATATTTTCGGTTTTGACATTAATATAATTATTTAACAAAAATAAAAATCTAATAAAATAATTATATTATTCTTGCAAAGAATAGGATTTGTGTTACAGTGATTACTATTTGTCACGGTATGTTAGAAAAATATAAAATTATGAATAGTAGTGTAATTTGTTAGAGGGTAATTGTGTAATAAAATAAATTAGAGGACTACCTAGAGGTGGTAATGCAAATGGCAGATAGCCACTTGATATGAGAGTAATCCACATTATCGCTTTTGAGGACATTATCGATACCTTTGTCAAACCAAACGAATCAATCTGAATTACCAGGTAATTTAATTACAAAATTACCGATAATCTATCTACATTACCTCGTAACAAACGCCACATTAATCTTTTCAACTAAAATTTACAGTTTTCATTATAAATGCTATTTCTCTACGTAGATACTCTATTCACTAAATCATATATCACAAAACAAAAACCACAAAAAAAAAATAATAATAATAATAATCCCCACCCAACAGACCGGCAATTTTAAAAAAATGCTCAAGCAAATGAAGACAACAGCTGCTAGCAAACAGGCTAGGCGGATAACAATGATCAGACATTCTCTTCTCATGAAAATCCGACATTCTCATGGGGGAAGGTGAGAATGAAATCCGACATTCTCATGGGGGAAGGTGAGAATGAAAGTAGAATCCAACATTTTTTAATCCACAAACTAAACATTGGAATATAGGTTTCCCATCCCCATATTTTCGAGAATGTAAATTTTTTTCGAGAATGTTAAAATTTTCAGAAATCAAATGCCGAAGGATTACTCAAATTGTTCAATCATTAGGTTGCTATTACAATTCATTTTAAATATGAAATCCTGAGAGCAATATCATATGGAAGTACACTATGGAGCTTAAAGCAATCATAGGCCAAATTGTTACAGTTTGAAATATTTTTTTATAATCGTTTAAGCAAATTATAATGATGCATATACAACAATTAAGCAGTGGATTAAGTGAGAAACGTGACTAATAATGTGAGTAAAACTAATAAACTCGTTTCATTAGATTCACCCAACTCGTCTCACAGTATCAACTTTTATTGGACATTTTTGGGAACAGCTTAATCGTGTGTCTCTCATAAGATTCATAGCAAAATATATATCTATGTTGAATACCATAAACATCAAAATTTCAAAATATGCAAATATAAATTTTTCACTACCATATAATATTTAATAAATCCAAGTGAAAAGCTACAAATGATAGAGAAACGTTAAATGACCAAAATTTCTTTCAAGTTTGTGGGTTAATAATAATACTTGACAACAACAAACCCTGAAAAAGGGAATATTTAGTTTCTACCTCAAAACTTGATATCTCAAAGAATTACTCAAATTGTTCAATCATTAGGTTGCTATTACGATTCATTTTAAATATGAAATCCTGAGAGCAATATCATATGTAAGTACACTATGGAGCTTAAAGGAATCATAGGCCAAATTGTTACAGTTTGAAATATATTTTTATAAGAATCGTTTAAGCAAATTATAATGATGAATATACAATAATTAAGCAGTGGATTAAGTGAGAAACGTGACTAATAATGTGAGTAAAACAAATAAACTCGTTTCATTAGATTCACCCAACTCGTCTCACAGTATCAACTTTTATTGGACATTTTTGGGAACAGCTTAATCGTGTGTCTCTCATAAGATTCATAGCAAAATATATATCTAATGTTGAATACCATAAACATCAAAATTTCAAAATATGCAAATATAAATTTTTCACTAACATATAATATTTAATAAATCCAAGTGAAAAGCTACAAAGGATAGAGAAACGTTAAATGACCAAAATTCCTTTCAAGTTTGTGGGTTAATAATAATGCTTGACAACAACAAACCCTGAAAAAGGGAATATTTAGTTTCTACCTCAAAACTTGATATCTCAACTTTGCTTGCCGGGTCTGGGAGGCCCAAAGTAGTTTGTTACCAATCCCATGAATGCAAACCTGTAGTGCATAAAATTCAATTTTACACAAAAATTTAGGACAACGACCAATTACTACATGTTTACATAACGGAAAAGAAATAAAGAAAAGATGAAAAACAAGAATTGTCATCAAATAAATAATGTCTAAAGATTGTGATAACGTCCAATATTGACATTACTTCTGGAGCAAGCTTGAATTGATTTTAGAATGCTGCTTCCAGGTGACATTCTCTATCATAGAATGTTTCTAGATCTTAAGACTGCATTTTATATGCAAAGGAAAAAATCAAAATAGAACAAATTGCATTATTCTTGATGGGACAAACTATCAAGCACTCCAGAGTTTCGCTCATCAGCAAAATATAACTCATAAACTGCAATTATTTTCAATAATGGCATGTCAGCTATTTTTGTACTCTAGAACATTACTGTCCTATATAAATTTAATTGAATATAGAATCTGTTATGTTGGCCTGCACCTGTGCCTTCTGAGGAGAGGAACCTAAGCCTGGTTGATTAAACACAGCTCAGTGACCAGACCGCGATTGTTAGCACAGTTAACTCTTCGGAGTCCATTTTGACTGGAGAGGATTGTTCTTGGCTGTTGAGGCAGTAACCTAGTGTTAGGAGCAGATTTCCGGAAGGACTCAGTTTATAGAAGAAAGAAATATAGGGGCAGTTTAGGAATTGTAAACAATGATTGCAAATGATTGTGTGGGCCCCCTTGTAACTAATTTGGGGGGCGTGTGCGTGAGTGGAGCTCTGTGGAGGGGATACGATTTTCTGTTATGAGCAGGATAAATAGAATATCCTTTTAGGAGTGAGGTAGGCTTTTTCTAGAATTGGGCATTTGGAGAGTAGGAGCTGCTGAGTGCTCCCCTTTTCCCCTGTACTCTGTGCCTTCCTCTTATTCAATACATTACTCCTATTCTATCTCTTCTATTCCTGTCTTTTATATTTGCAGTATCCTGGTGTACTGTGACCATTACCCCTTTTCCTGTTTTTGCTGCCATGGCGGAGTTGGTTGAGGTTTTAGGAAAGAAGCTTGATGAGGTGGTGTGTTTGCTTCGGGAAGACCCACGACCAAGACGGCGAGGACGCTCTTCTCCGCCACGTCGAGATCGTCACCGAGTTAGTCCCAACAACCGATGGCTTGGGGGTTCAAGACGGGACCGAGGGAATGGTCGTTCTTACCCACACCGTCGCAGAGAGCGCCACGAGTCCAGGTCTAGGGACCGAGACGAGAGGCACTCCTCCCGAGCCCGCGACGAGGATAGTCGTGAGGGAAGTGGTGGACATACCGGTCGATCCAGACGTGGGAGCCACGATCAATCTTCAATTTCCGACGGCCGTTCTCCTCAACGTTAACACCGAGACAGGGACCGTAGACTGGAGCTTCCCATTTTTCACGGCGAAGATTCACTGGGTTGGGTGATGAAGGTGGAACGATACTTTGAGGTTCATGGAGTTGAAGGGGATGAAAGGATGGAGATTGTGCTCTTAGCTTTAGAAGGAAGAGCACTCCACTGGTTCCAATCTTGGGAGGAAGTTTCATCGTTCCCATCGTGGTTGAAATTCAAGGGAGCTCTTCTCCGGCGGTTTCAACCGGGGCTGGCTAAGGATCCATATGGGTCTTTATTCAAGGGAGACATCCCCACAAGGAAACACAGCCCCCTTCGAAACCTCCAGAGCCTCCACACACTGCGCGGCAACTTAAGCAGGAGGAGCTCCGGGAGCGGAGCTGCCGCGGTTTATGCTTCAAATGTGGGGAGCGATGGGGCCCCGACCATGTCTGTCGTCTCAAAAACTTCCGAATAGTGTTACAGGAGGAATCAGATTCGGAACCTTCGGAGCATGAGGAAGATGAGGCTATCCAAGAGCTCGCGACGGTGGACCTTCGCACGCTGCGAGTTTCCGTCCATAGCCTCTGTGGGTTTACAGTGGTGAAGCGATCTTTTAAGGTTCGAGGGGAGGTGGGCGATGCAGTCGTGACGGTGTTGATTGACTCGGGGCGGAGGTGAATTTTCTTTCTCACGACCTCGCCATGCGTCTCCAGCTCCCTATTAAGGAGGTACCATTCATTGTGGAGGTGGCAACGGGACAAGAATCTAGGCGGAATGGGATTTGTGAGAATCTCACCTTATCCATCCAAGGTAATAATATTTCTCAAAATTTTTTCCTTTTGGAATTGGGCTCGGTGGATGCTATTTTGGGTCATGGTTGGCTTGCGGAGTTGGGAGACATTAAAGCTAATTTCCAGGAGAATGTTCTCCACTGGAAGGAGGGTGATCGTATTTGCACTATTAAGGGGGATCCTTCCCTGAGTACCTCCGAGCTATCTTGGAAGACCACACTCAAGGCTATCAGGGCAGAGGAGGAGAGCTATCTTATTACACCTGGTGAGTCTGCAAATGAAGGTCCTGCCTCTTCTACACTGCCCAAGGCCTTCGTGGATCTGTTAGAAGAATATGATGATGTTTTTCATCTACCTCAAGGACTGCCACCCCCGAGGTCCCACAATCACGCTATTGTGCTGAAGGAAGGCTCTCAGATTCCCCACGTCAGGCCCTATCACTACCCACATTATTAGAAGGAGGAAATTGAGAGGATCATTGCAGAAATGTTGGCCTCAGGCATGATCAAAACCAGAACCAGCCCTTTTTCTAGTCCTGTGATTTTAGTGAGAAAGAAAGATGGGGGCTGGAGGTTTTGCGTTGACTACAGAGCACTGAATAAAATTACGGTACCGGATAAATTTCCCATACCGGTCATTGATGAATTATTGGATGAACTAGGGACAGCGGCTGTGTTTTCCAAATTGGACCTTAAATCCGGTTATCATCAGATACGTATGAAGGAGTGTGATGTGGAGAAGACTGCCTTCAGAACTCACGAGGGTCACTACAAGTTTTTGGTTCTGCCTTTTGGCCTCAAGAATGCGCCATCGACCTTTCAAGCTCTCATGAATCATATTTTGAAACCGTGGCTGCGAAAATCAGTTCTGGTATTCTTTGATGACATACTGATTTTCAGTAAAAATGAGGAGGATCATTTCTTGCATTTAAGGACCATTTTGGAGGTATTGCGTCAGAATTCACTGTTTATTAACAGTAAGAAATGCAGCTTTGTGAAGATGGAAGTCGATTACTTGGGCCATATCATTTCTGGGAAGGGAGTGGCTGCTGATCCGAAGAAAATAGAAGCTATGACCAGCTGGCCCGTTCCAAAAGATTTAAAAGGGTTGAGGGGATTTCTTGGATTGACCGGTTATTATAGACGCTTCGTCAAAAATTATGGGAAAATTGCCTGGCCACTTACTAAATTACTTAAGAAAGATGGTTTTCATTGGGGGGGTGGAGGCTCAGCTGTCATTTGAGAAATTAAAGGCAGCCATGACTTCTGTTCCTGTTTTATGAGTGCCAGATTTCAACCTACCCTTCACCATTGAAACAGATGCTTCGGGGAGGGGATTGGGAGCAGTTCTGATGCAGGAAGGTCGTCCCGTAGCTTTTTTAAGCCAAAAATTATCTCCCTCGGGACAGCTTAAGTCTGTGTATGAACGAGAATTGATGGCTATCGTCATGGCTGTGCAAAAATGGCGTCACTACCTGTTGGGCAGAAAGTTTGTCGTACATACAGATCAGAAGAGTCTAAAAGTTCTCGTGGATCAGCGGATGACGGGGGAAGGTCAACAGAAAGGGCTGGCAAAATTGTTGGGCTATAACTTTGAGATTAAGTACAACGAGGGTAAAGACAATATAGGCTGGCTGATGCTCTTTCTCGGGTGGGGATTAATTCCATATCAGCTGTCTCTTTACATGATTGGGAAGGGCTGGATGAAGAGGTGCAGAAGGATGAGAAACTCAAGAAAATTATTCAGCAGTTACTTTCAGGGGAAGGGCAACAAGGTTATGAATTGAAGCAGGGCAGATTGTTTTATCAGGGCAGGGTGGTAATCCCTAAGAACTCCCCTCGAATTCCTCTTATCCTGCACGAGTTTCATGATTCTACACTAGGTGGGCATTCTGGATTTTTTTCGTACTTATAAAAGGATATAGGTTTGATATGGTGGGAAGGGATGCGGAAAACCATTCAAGAACATATTAAGGTATGTGATGTTTGTAACCGAAATAAGTATCAAACTCTATCTCCTTCGGGCCTTCTTCAGCCCCTTCCTATTCCCTCTAGAGTTTGGGAGGACGTGTCCATGGATTTCATAAGTGGGTTGCCAAAAACTAAGGGGGCTGACACTATTCCAGTGGTGGTTGATAGGCTGAGTAAGTATGCCCATTTTTTGGAGTTGTTGCATCCTTACACTGCTAAAGAGGTTGCTGCCCTGTTTGTAAAAGGAGTGGTTCGGTTGCATGGATTCCCGGTTACCATTGTCTCTGACAGGGACAAGGTATTCATGAGTGGGTTCTGGTCTGAATTGTTCCGGTTATCAGGCACAAAACTGCGTTTCAGCACCAGCTACCACCCGGAGACCGACGGCCAGACGGAGGTGGTCAATTGGTGTTTGGAGACTTATTTGAGATGCTTTGTGGGGCTGAAACCGAGACATTGGGTTCAATGGCTGCCCTGGGCTGAACTATGGTTTAATACCAATTACAATGCCTCAACCGCTACCTCCCCTTTCAAAATTCTGTATGGTCGCGACCCTCCAGTGCTGTTCAAAGGTGATACTCAGACGTCAGCCATTGAAGACGTAAATCAAGCCTTGGCAGAAAGAAACTTGGTGTTAGAAGAGCTCAAATGCCAGTTGACTAAGGCTCAAGACAGAATGCGTGCGCAAGCTAATAAGAAGCGTCACGATGAAGAATTTTCAGTAGGCGACTTGGTTTATCTCAAGCTTCAGCCATACCGAATGAAATCCCTGGCTACTAGGGTGAACCAAAAGCTGAGTCCCCGCTATTTTGGGCCTTTCAGTGTGTTGCAGCGAATTGGGCTGGTATCTTACAAGCTGGAACTCCCTCCCAGCTCCTTGGTTCACCCCGTCTTCCATGTCTCTCTATTGAAGCGTTGTTTGTCGGCTGAGACTAAATCGCAGCCCCTACCCGAAGCATTGAGTGATGAATGGGAAATGAGGATGCAGCCTCTGGAAGTATTGGCCTTTAGGGAGGCTGCCCAAGGTCAGAAGGAGGTCCTTATAGGATGGAAAAATATGCCCGAGTTTGAAGATTCATGGGAGTCAGCTGAAGACATTCAATTGGCCTTTCCGGAGTTCCACCTTGAGGACAAGGTGGTTGTTGATGGGGAGGGGTATTGTTAGGAGCAGATTTCCGGAAGGACTCAAAGTTTATAGAAGAAAGAAATATAGGGGCAGTTTAGGAAATGTAAACAATGATTGCAAATGATTGTGTGGGCCCTTTGTAACTAATTTGGGGGGCGTGTGCGTGAGTGGAGCTCTGTGGAGGGGATACGTGATAGACTACTAATAGGGAATAGAAGAAGTATTATTGATGAGGTGACGACAGAGGAATACAAATGCAAGAGCACTAGGCAGCTCTACTCCCTATGCCAATGATTAGCCAAAGATACCAAATACTCCCCCCCCTTGAGACAGTTATACTATTCCCATTTCCCCTAACAGCCATGCACTCAGCACACACTCTCACGATTCTGTTAGGATCCACTAGGGCCCACCTGAGTGCCCAAATCATCCCTAGGATAAACAATCCCCAAACTACCCCTGTATTTTCTACGTTTATACACTTTAAGCCCCTCATTAGGTAGTCGCTCTCTAACATATCTCCCCTCTTGAACTACCACCTTGTCCTCAAGGTGGAAATCTGGGAAACTCAGCTTGATATCAGCAGCCAACTCCCATGAGCTCTCCAAGTCAGGAACTCCTAGCCACTTGATCAGCAACTCCATGATCATTTTCCCTCACAGCAAGAACCTCAGAGGGCTGCAACTTCAATTCCCAATCAGCAGTAAGGCCAGGGGGCAAGGGCTGGCAGATTGCATCCGGAGTTAGACATTTTTTAAGCAGCGACACATGAAAGACAGGATGCACCAATGACTCCGGGGGCAGCAGCAGTCTATAAGCAACTTGGCCAATCTTTTCTACCACTTCAAAGGGTCCATAGAATCTGGGGCTGAGTTTCTGATTCACCCTCCTAGCAAGAGTCTTCATTCTGTAGGGCTGTATCTTGACATACACCTTATCCCCCACCACGAATTCAACCTCCCTCCGCTTCTTGTTCGCTTGCGTTCTCATCCTCTCCTGAGCTAAGGTCAGATGCCACTTCAACTCCTCGAGGACAGCATTCCTCTCAGCCACCAACTGATTCACTGCCTCCACCGAAGATGCTGGCTGATCTCCCTTAATTAGTACTGGAGGGTCACGTCCATATAGAGCTCGAAATGGAGTGGAATTAGTTTAACCACTATAAGTGGTATTAAACCAGAATTCAGCCCAGCTCAAAAACCTTGGCCACTGTTTGGTTTTGGTTCCCGCAAAGCAACGGAGGTAGGTCTCCAAACACCTATTGATCACCTCCGTTTGGCCATCCGTTTGAGGATGGTAGGCTGAACTGTACTTTAACTTAGTTCCTGCTTGCTTAAACAATTCAGCCCAAAAGGAACTCATGAAAACTCTATCCCGATCCGTGACAATGCTGGAAGGAAAGCCGTGTAATCGAACTATCTCCTTAATGAATAAGGCAGCGACTTCCTTAGCTGTATAAGGATGACAAAGGGCCAGAAAATGCACATATTTAGTTAATCGGTCAACAACCACCAGCACCGTGTCCACACCAAGAGCCTTAGGTAGGCCCCCTATAAAATCCATGGATATGTCTTCCCAAACCTGAGAAGGAATGGGTAAAGGCTGCAGCAAACCAGCAGGGGAAAGGGTCTGATACTTGTTTCTCGCGCAGATCTCACACTCTTGTACGTATTTATGTACTGCCTTTCGCATACCTTCCCACCAAACCACCCCAGCCAAGCGTTTGTAAGTTCTAAAGAACCCTGAGTGCCCACCCATCACTGAATCATGGAACTCTTTCAATAATATAGGAATTCGGTGAGAATTCCTAGGAATGACCAATCTGTTATGATAAAACAGTCTTCCCTTCCTTAGTTCAAATCCTTCATTTTGCTGATGCACATTGCCTTGTATCAGCCCTTGAACAATTGCTTGCAATTTCTCATCTGCCAGAACCTCCTCTTCTAACCCCTCCCACTCTTGGAAGGAAACCGAAGAAATGGCCCAAAGGTGCTGTCGGGATAAAGCGTCAGCCGCTCCATTCTCCTTGCCTGCCTTGTATTTAATCTCGAAGTCAAAACCCAACAACTTAGCTGCCCATCTTTGCTGCCCCTCCCCCATCAGTTTCTGGTCCACCAAGAACTTGAGGCTCTTTTGATCAGTGTGGACGATGAAACGCCGCCCAATTAAGTAATGCTTCCACTTCTGTATGGCCATGACTATAGCCATCAACTCCCGTTCATACACTGATTTCTGTTGGGCTCTTTCGGACAATTTCTGACTTAGGAAAGCAATGGGTCTCCCTTCCTGCATGAGCACAGCGCCAAGCCCTTTTCCGGATGCATCAGTCTCAAGTACAAAAGTCTTGGTGAAATCGGGGACTGCTAGAATAGGGAGACTGGTCATGATATTCTTGAGTCTGTCAAAAGCCAGCTGAGCTCCCGAGCTCCATGAAAAACAATCTTTTTTTAGCAATTGAGTTAATGGCCATGCTATCTTCCCGTACCCCCTCACAAATCGACGATAATACCCTGTGATGCCAAGGAATCCCCTCAATCCCTTCAAATCAGTAGGAGCTGGCCACTCCACCATGGCAGCAATTTTTGCAGGATCAGCCTCAACACCTTTGTCCGAAATGATGTGACCCAAGTACTCCAGCCGCTGCTGTCCAAAGGCGCATTTCTTCTTATTAATATACAGCTTATGCTGTCTCAACAACTCCAAGACCTTCCTCAAGTGCTCATAGTGCTCCTCCATCCCCTTGCTGAAAATTAAGATATCAACAAAAAAGACAAGCACAAATTTCCGGAGGTACGGTTTCAGAACCCTGTTCATCAAAGCTTGAAACGTTGACGGCGCGTTCATTAACCCAAAGGGCATGACTAGGAACTCGTAATGCCCTTCGTGAGTTCGGAAAGCTGTCTTCTCAATGTCACCAGCCTTCATTCTTATCTGGTGGTAGCCAGACTTAAGATCCAACTTGGAAAAAACATGTGCCCCTCCCAACTCATCCAGGAGCTCATCTATGATGGAATGGGAAACTTGTCAGGTATGGTAACCTTATTCAAGCCCCGGTAGTCACACAAAAGCGCCAGCTGCCATCCTTCTTCTTTACCAAAATAACTGGGCTGGAAAAAGGACTAGTACTCATTCTAATGATCCCTGCAGTCAACATCTCCTCAATGATCCTTTCTATCTCATTTTTCTGCACATATGGGTAGCGATAAGGCCTGCAATGAGGGATATCAGCCCCCTCCTTCAGATTGATGGCATGATCATGTTCCCTTGGTGGTGGCAGACCTGTTGGCATTTGACCCACATCAGCAAACTCTTCCAACAATTTCTGAATTTGCTCAGGAGCTTTGGCTTGTGCCTCCATTGGTGCTGTAGCGTCTTCATTACAAGGGGCCACATAATAAGCTTCTTCCTCCGTCCTGAGAGCCTTGAACACCCTTTTAAGCGAAGCTCCAGTAGCACACAAGGAGGGATCCCCTTGAATGCCCTTCCATTCCTTCCCCTCCTTCCACATAATCTTGTGCTGGCCAAAGTTAGCCCGAATGTCCCCCAGTCCGGCAATCCAGCCGTAACCCAAAACCACATCAGCACTGCCCAAGGGAAGCTTAAAAAATGGTTGCACAATTTTGTTACCTTGGATCTCCACCTCCACCTTTTCGCACAGCCCGGACCCTTTCTCTACTAATCCTGTTCCCATTTCAACCAGAAATGGCACTGGAAGGGTTGTCAAGTGAACCGAATCGACCACCTTCTCATCTACGAAGTTGCAATCAGCTCCTGTGTCAACTAGGATAATCACGTCCATCCCCGCCATTTGTCCCCAAACCTTGAAGGACTTGTTAGTAGTGACTAGTCCTCGAAGGGTATTCAGCGAATGAACATGGAGAGAGTGGAGAGCCACTATCTCTCTCCCCTCCGCGTCTCCTGGTGGGGCAACCTCCTCCTCCTCGCTCTCCCCGCCGTCGTCCTCCGAGGCCTCAACCAGGACGAGGTTGTAGTTCTTCAACCTACATATGTGGTCATGGCCCCAACGCTCCCCACACTTGAAGCAAAGCCCCTTACGACTTCTTTCCTGTACCTCGTCATGCGACAATCGCCGACCAACACCACCCTTATCGCCCCCAACTCCCTCGCGATTTCGCTGCCCACCGCCATCTCTTATCACACTCGAACGAGGAAGCGGTGGGTTAGGGCGATTTGAAGATAATCCTCTGGATGGACCGCCCGTACGCTCCATGGGGCCCAAACCTTCAGACTTCCATTCCTTGTTGCGCTCCTCAAGAACGAGGGCCCGATCCTTGAGCGCGGAGAGGGAACCCAGTTCGAAGCTTTTCAACTCAGCTCGAATCGGGCCCTTGAGCCCATTGGTAAATAGGCCCATCAACAATTCCGGATCTGCATCATGTAGTTGGCTGGAGAGGCGCTCAAACTCGTCGATGTAATCCATGACCGGACCCACCTGCCTCAGCCTCAAAAGGGGCCCAAACCTGTCTTTAGTCGACCCAGGTTGAAAACGGCGGGTGACTGCTTCTTTAAACTGACGCCACGACGGAAATTCGAGATGACGTTCCCACGTCTGGAACCAATGCAACGCACGCCCTTCCATCGCCACCAGCACCAACCTCAGCCGATCGTCACCGTACACATCGTTAACGGTGAAATAGCGCTCCACTTTGATCAACCAACCAAATACGTCATCGCCAGAAAACAGGGGTAAATCTAACTTTCGGTCACGCTCTCGGGGTCTCTCTCGCGATTCACCATGATAGCCATGCGGGTGGCGGCCGTTTCCCGAAGCTCGGTCCCAGTGGGGCGGATGATCCACGCGGGAACGAGGGGAGCTCCGATGCTCTCGGTCACGGGACCTCGAGCTCCGGTGCTCGCTTCGGTGGGGCGATGGGGAGTGGTGAGAACCACCGTCCCCCCTAGAACCCCCGTTCCATGACCGTCCTGCTCCACTCGGCGGTGTCGCCGCGGTGGTGAGCGGCCTCTGGTGCGGTCTCGCCTCGGTTCTTCAATAAGACGCATTACTCGGTCCAACTTCCTCTCCAAATCCTCCATTCTTTCGTCCATGACAGCAGTGGTGGAAAGCTTGCACAGAAACCCGAGATCGAGCTCTGGATACCAAATGATAGACTACTAATAGGGAATAGAAGAAGTATTATTGATGAGGTGACGACAGAGGAATACGAATGCAAGAGCACTAGGCAGCTCTACTCCCTATGCCAATGATTAGCCAAAGATACCAAATATTCCCCCCCTTGAGACAGTTATACTATTCCCATTTCCCCTAACAGCCATGCACTCAGCACACACTCTCATGATTCTGTTAGGATCCACTAGGGCCCACCTGAGTGCCCAAATCATCCCTAGGATAAACAATCCCCAAACTACCCCTGTATTTTCTACGTTTATACACTTTAAGCCCCTCATTAGGTAGTCGCTCTCTAACAATACGATTTTCTGTTATGAGCAGGATAAATAGAATATCCTTTTAGGAGTGAGGTAGGCTTTTTTCTAGAATTGGGCATTTGGAGAGTAGGAGCTGCTGAGTGCTCCCCTTTTCCCCTGTACTCTGTGCCTTCCTCTTATTCAATACATTACTCCTATTCTATCTCTTCTATTCCTCTGTCTTTTATATTTGCAGTCTAACACCTAGATTTCCAGAAATGGTGGAGAACTAGGATCAGTTACTCCATCCCCTAGCTAATAAGTGATAGCTCTAAGCAAAAAGAGATTACTATCCTAAAGTTCTGCTTTCATGTTCTTATATCATTATTACTTCACATGAAAGGGATGAAACATGGTTGCTATAGTAGTTGAACTCCTTGAACAATTTACCTCCATCTCAGGCTATTGACCTGTATTCTATTAATAGACACTGGAAATTTAACTAATTATTTGTTGTGTTTATCAGAATTCAGAACCTAAGTTGGAAACAAATCCAAGAACTTTTTCCATTGTAGCCAATTATCTGCTTTAGTTGTAGGTGTAGCTGTGTAAGATTTTCCCTATCGAATGAGGTAGACTCGATTGTTTCTGATTATTAAAACCTGTTCCTATCACATGGTATCAGAACTTCAATACGACAGTCATGTGAAAAGCGGCCAAGGTGCAGAAGACCGGAGGCTGACAGGTTCTCAAAGGTTGATCTTTGAATTGGTATCAGTGGTGGGATTGGCAAATGCATCATGGTTGAGCTCCAATGTGGCACAAGTCTACTGCCAGAACTCAGTCCACATCATCTGAACCGGAACCAGAACCATTGGAGATTGAGGATGAGGTTTAGAAGTCACAATAAAAATTAGATGCTATCCATAAACCACCTTGCAATTGCTACAGCACCATTGCAGGTTATTAATAACTCATCAAACAGTTTAGTTATAACTGTGTGTCCATCATAAGCTTATTGTTCTTTCAGAAGAAGAAAAAAAATTAAAACAAAATAAAAACACAGTCAATGATCAGTTGCGAATTCATACATATCCTGCTTCGCAGACCAAATTTTTTTCACACAGATCTAAAAATTCAAACGCGAATCTAAAGTCAAGTTCAAATGCAAATGCAAAATTGCAATTAAGGTGAGAAAGAAGAAACTGACATCATAGCCATCATAACTTGCTTGAGATCGTTTTCGATGTTCCTCATATTGGCCACCGATTGCGCGCAGAATATCAGAGCAATCCATGAGCTCAGCTTGTACTGCAATATTAATTTTTTTCTTTATTAATTTTATGAAACAATGTAAATTAAATTTAAACAAAAAATAAAAGAAGTTAGCGCGGCGAAGAGTACTGGATCGATGAAAAGGGTTACCCGGAACATGACGCCGGCGACGCCGAAGATGACGGCGATGAAGCCGGCGTAGTCGATTGGAAGGTCTTGAGGGGAGACAGGCGGCGCCACGTATGGCTTTGCCGCCGATGGCATGCGCGGATCGTTCCCGTGAGACGACGACATCTCCGATCTCTCTCCTTCTCTGCGTCACGATTGGCGAAGCGCAGATGTCAATTGCAGTGTTAGAATATGTCTGGTGTTCTTTTATGAGGTTTTTAACTTGTTCTTTTACAGCTGCTTTGGAAACCTTTTCTTATAAGATGGAATTGAATTGAGAAATTGACTTCATACTTGAATTGAATTGAATTTCGGTGTTTGAAATATATTAATAAAATTGTAGAATTGAATTGAATTTCAATATTTGGAATATTTATAAAATGAATTAAACTTTTTTAATGGACAAATTTATCTTAAGACACTTTGAAATTTGAAGAGAGTAATTTAAAGAGTATAATTTAAAGAGGATAATTTGGACATTTCATATTTTAAGTGAAATGTCAATGAAATTCAATTAAAATCGGAGTGGAATAACTCCAGATTTGTTTTTAGATCAAAACGATGGAATTTCATTTCATTTCATTTCAACTTAAATGATTTTATTTGTTTTAAACACTGGATTTCAATGGTGTTCCAAACATCCCGTTAAAAAAGGAGAAAAATACACTCCACTCCGGAGTTATAGTCTCACAACTAGACCTGTGTATATTTATAACTATGCACATAATTTTCGAAATAAACGTTCATTTTGATTATTCAAATTGTAATAAGTAAGATTTACTTTAATTCCTAAAATTTTAAAATTAATTCTTTAGTCCTTTGAATTGTATTTTGTAAGTCATTAGTCATCTATTATTAATTTACTGATTTGGCAAGTTAAGTGACACATGACACACGTTGATGTGTCATGTTTGGCCCACGCCACATGTCACGTGTGTCAAACATACCACATCATCAACACTTGGCATAAAAATTATTTTTGTAAATTTAATTGACTAACTCTATAAAATTATTTTTACAAACAATAATTATAAATTAGATATTTTTCATCAAAATCAATTAAAACCAATTTATGTTAGTGTAGTTTTAAGAATAATTTGTATTCAATAAAATTTAATAAATTCCATGATTGGGTTAGAAGTTCATAATATATTGATCATGTTTGTAAAATTTTAAATTAATCTATAACTATTTTGCATAATTAATCATTTAGTTAAAATCAACGTAATGTATATATTTAAAGAGTTTAATTTTGATGCACTGACAATGTAAGGATATTGTACACTGTCGTCCAATCAAAACACTCTGTTTGTATGACATTTCAGGTAGTGGGAGAGAAAACACAATTATAACTGACGTGGTAGTACATGATTGGATGATTATGTAAAAAGGTTTTACACTGTCAGTGGATGAAAATTAAATCTATACTAGTCTTTTAACTCGTGCGATGCACGAAATGATACAAAATTTTATGTTTAAAATATTAAATAATTAATGAAATAGAAATAGTTTATAAAAATAAATTAAATGAAAATATATTATTTATAAAATTTATTTTACAAATACAAAAAAAATACATAAATGAAATTATTCTTATATCAGTAAATGCACATAAAATTGAAAAAGAATTTTGATGAAGTGTCTAAGAACTACTTATCACGTAAAACAAATATGTAGCTTTTAAATTATTTTATAAAGAAATCATGTATATTGAATCAACATATGCGAAACATAGGAAGTGATTATTGCTACACCATTTTATCAATCATTAAAAATCACCAAATTATTATTAATCATATAATAATTATTTTTTTCAATCTCGAATTCTTATTCATAATATTCAATTTTATTCTCTTCAAATAATCAACTAATACAAATGTTCATAATTTACCGATTATCAATCACTAAAATTACTCAAATCGTAAAAATATTAAAAATTATTAATTATCAATCACTAATAATTACTAATTATTCAAAATTATTCTCATACAACAATCAACAAAAATATTGAAACTTTACTGATTCATGTTCATAATTATTCATAAGTAAAACAATATTAAAAATATCTAATTATATTAATAATTACTAAGTATTCATAATTATTCTTTTTCAAAAATAAAAAAACTCAATAAAATGATATGTTCATTATTTATATTTTTCATTTCTCATTTGAAAGTTAATTAATCAATAAATTGATAAAAAAAATGCAACATCTTCCTATATTTAAAAATTAATTGAAGTAAAATGAAATAGATAAAAGTAGCTATATTGAATAATTTATAATTAAATAAAAAATAATAATAATATTTTAGGTGAAAATTTTTATTATGGAAAAATTAGAGATCGAGATTAGATCATATAGAAATAATATATTGACACATGGTATGCTTTAGGAGTCATTAACCCTATTTTACAATACTAAGAGAGAAGAGAGATTCTAATTTATTATTGCAAATAAATCATTGATTACAATTTATTATGATTGCAAGTTTAATTAGGATTGATTAGCCTTGATTAACATAATAATATTTACTGGTGTTTGAAAAACCGGACCGGACCGGCAGGTTGGACCGGGAACCAGTGGCAGTACCGGTCTGGTTGTGAGTGATAACCGGGAAAATGAAAAACTGAATTTGAACCGCGAAATCGGCCAAAAACCGTTGAACCGAAAACCGGGTCGGCTCAACGGTTCAAATGAACAAGCTCTCCATAACACAAAAATGGCGTCAGTATGGTTCAAAAAAAAAAGAAGAGCGGAATGAGTCTCGAGAATGGTTGAAACAGAAAGGTACTTGACTTTTGAGCACAAGGTTTCACAACTTTCATTCCTAACAACCTTAACAAAACGCAACAAAACCCACTGCTCTGATTCGTTTTCCACTGAGCCGCCGTTCTGGTACGTTTTCCACCATTGCTGCCACTTTGGTTCGTTTTCCTCTGCTGCTCTCGTTCATTTTCCATAGACGCCGACTTTATGGTTCGTTTTTCGTCGGTGTATGATTTAGAAGGCAAAGGAAGAAAATGAGGAAGAAAATGAGGAAGAAATGATGAATAAGGACGGCGGAGCAAGTGCAGGAAAAAGGCAACAATGAATTAGGGATTTCATTTAACACTAAAGACCCTTTTTGGGTTTCAAATTACAAGAGGGGTATTGGGTCTCTAACACTTGAGCCCAATAATAAAAAACACAAAAGAAAACATCACACCACATAAAATATATTGGGCTCTACATACAGTAGATGACCCATCAGAATCTATCAAGAAAACTAATCAAGACTATAAGAAAATAAAATGCTAGTTGTAACACGTTGCCACTTACATTGTCTTAGATTCTATTTTACTGAAATGATTATTTTATTATTTCTATATTCTTGGAATTAATATATTCATTGTTTCAATACTTCAATATGTTATTTTTTTTTGTTTTTTTTCTCTAAAATAATATTATGGATAATGTGATGCTTGGATTTATGTTATCTTTTTTATATTGTAAAATAGGGTTAATGGCTCTAAGAGTATGTCATGTGTCATTTTTAAATCTTATTAATTAGCAAATCAATCTTATAATCAGGGCTAATCAATCTTATAGCAATCAAAGCTAATGATTAGCAATTACTTATGGATACAATAAAAATGTTAATCAATCATATTGATTAGCAAATCATTATAATGCTAATCCTTGAAATCATTTTACTTGCATTCAGTATATATATTCTTCAAACCATAGACTGATTCATCCCAAATTTGATGAATGATTTTCAATCTTTGACTCTGAATATCTAATTGAATAGAGAGGTCATGCTAGAGAAACAACTTACACTCCATTAGTAGTTGGTTCTTAGACCATATCATTTTACAAGGTGATTCCTTCAAAGTATTTTATTTTTTTCTCCACTTCACTCATTTTTTTAGATTTTTCTCCAACTTCTCTTTTTATTTGAATTTGTTGTGCACAACCCCTATTTGCAGTTTCATTTAGGTTGTTGTTCTATTTTTTTTGTGTTATAGCAAATTCCAGTGATCCTCTTTTTTTTTTGTTTTGACTTTTGATTAGTGTAATTATTTTAATACTCTATATTACAAACATGATTGTTATTCATATTATGGTCATGGTGAGGTTAGGGTGATGTTAATATTTAAGGAAATCATCAAAGTGTTAGCATTTCATCAAATATTTTCTTGGCTGATGGGTTATGCTATCTCTCTAATTGTGAAGCATTTTCTTCTTTGTACAGACAGGAACATGAGTTGTGTATTCAAACTTCAAAGTATGCAGGGAGAGAGGTGAAATTCAGTGATACAACCGTAATGATATGTTACTTTCTTAAATCGTTATAGATTGATAGTGTAAAATAATTTTATACTATCTCTCTTCTCTCTTCTCTCTTAATATTGTAAAATAGAGATAATGACTATTAAAGAATGTCATGGGTCATTCTAAAAATTTCACCTTTTCATCTAATTATGGAACATCTATTCATGCTCAATAAGGAATCTAGAATATGTTTTTTAATGTAACATATTATTATGCTAATAAATCCTAATTAAACTTGCAATCATAATCAATTATTTATTTGCAATAATTATCCAGACTAATCATAATCAATCATAATCAAGGCTAACCAAAGTTTGTTATTATTTAATTGTAATCCATATAAAAACATTATTTAATAGATTAGCATTTCACAACCGTGATCAAGGTTTGCCAAAAATAATTAATTACGGCTAATCAATACTAATTGAGCTTGCAATTATAATTCATAATTTATTTACTTCTTGCAATTTGCAAAGACATAATAATCAATGCTATTCAAATTACACTTACAATCTAATCAATTGTATTCAATAACCATTTTTATTTCATTAATGATTTAATATTTTAAACATAAAATTTGATATTATCCCGTGCATCGCACGGGTTTAAAGACTAGTAATATTGTAAAAGAGAGGTTATGGTTAATTACTAATTTACCCATTAATTGAGTCTCTATAAATGTGACACGTATGCTAATTTAGGCGCCCTTTATTTTTTTCTTCCAGAATGTTTACAAATCTTTAATGAATCTTTTTAAATATTATATTATAATATATATATCTTTTATTTTATTTAAAATTATTGATTTATACTATTTAAAATAATTGTGTATGATATAGATTAATTAATTATCTTTCATATTCTAAACATATTTTTAATTTAATGAATAGAATTGCATGAAATTCAATTTTTTAAATAGTAAAGTAAGAAATTAATAAATTGATGCAATATTGAATTATTTTTAATTAAAAATATTATTCTATTTTTTAACTAAAAATATTAAAGAAAATTTATCTATCAAATACATAAATAATGAACATGTTTTTTTAAAAGAGAATAATTACGAATTATTAGTAATTATTAATGTTTGATAATTAGTGATATTTGAATATTTTACCTGTAATTTAGTGATTTTTAGTGATTGATAATTAGTGAAAAATTTAGAGAATTTTAGTGATTGATATTACATATTTTTAATATTTTTTGTTAATTAGGAATAATTATGAACATGAATTAGTAATTTTTAATATTTTTATTAATTGTTGGACGGGAATAGATAAGAATAATTAGTAATTATTCATGATTGATAATTATTAGTTTTGGAACATTTTCTATGATTTCGGTAGTTTTTAGTGATTGATAATCTGTAAATTATGATTATTTTTGGTTGATTGTTGAAAGAGAATAGTTATAAATATTTTATGAATACAAATTTGATATTGAAAAAGATGAAAACTAATTATGTAATTGAATAATTTTATTTGCATCTACTAATATAATAATAATTTAATTATGTATTTTTATTGTTATAATTACAAAATAAATTTATGAATAACATATTTTCCTTTAATTTTATGTTATACAAATATTTTTTTCATTAATTATTTAATATCTTAAACGTAAAACTTGATATAATCTCCGTGCATCGCACGGGTACAAGACTAGTGGATGACTAAACCATAGATTTATATGTGGTGTGGTTGATTTTTTTATTAATTTTTTTACTTATATCACATATAACATTAATTATTTATATATATTTATTATATTACGGTTGAACCCCGGTCGGATCGGTTGAACCTCTGAACCTTTAAATCACTCCCTCATCCGGTTCAATGTCCGGTCCGGTTTTTAAAACATTGTATATTACATTAAAAAACATATTCTAGATTCTTGATTGAGAAGTGACACGTGGCATGCTCTAGGAGTCATTAATCCTATTTTACAATACTAAGAGAAATTCTAATTTATTATTGCAAATAAATAATTTATTATGATTGATTATGATTGCAAGTTTAATTAGGATTGATTAGCCTTAATTAGCATAATAATATATTACATTAAAAAACATATTCTAGATTCCTTATTTAGAACTGACACATGGCATGCTCTAGGAGTCATTAACCCTATTTTACAATACTAAGAGAGATAAAAATATTTTCAAATATAAATTATTTGAAAATAAAAAAGGAGTATTCAAGTTGGAATCTAAAAAGATTATTTCATTTAAAAAATAAAATATTAAAAAATAGAAAGTTTTATCTTTAATAATAAACAAACAAAAATGAATACCCATAAAAAATGGTTGAATTTTCTCATTCATTTCAACAAATAAAACATTAAAAAAATAAAGAAAGTAATTCATATCATAATGTAAAAAAATATTTAATTTAAAAAATAATAAAAATAGTAGGAAAAAGAGAAAGTAAAAGAGACCCCTTTGTAGTCATAGGTTCAAGCCGTTGTCACCACTCACCAGAACAAAGAAGAGAGAAAAATTAAACTTCTTGAACAAAATAAAAGAATTAGAAAGAATGATAAATAGAAATTGATTATAAAAATAAATAAAAATATAAAAGATGAGAAGGACGAAAATATTAAATAAAATGTATAAGACACATAAAAAAGGAAGAAAATAAGATAATAAAAGAGAAAAATAAAGAAGAAAACAAAAGAAAGAAAGAAAAAATAACATAAGTATCTTGAGAATAGTTGTCAATATTTGAAAACATCATTTTTCATTAAATAAATAATATAGTTTAAATAGATTAAAAATACCATATTAAATATAAATTTTTAATAAGTATAAATATATAATTAAATAAGTATAATATTTTACGAATATTAATAAATAAATAATTAAGACGAACAAAGACGTTATACTAGGTACCCTTATAGATCTTCATCTTGCCTAGTTGAAGAAGAACTATGCATTTCACATACGGTTGTTCGAATCTTTAGCTATAATAAGACTTATCACATCTGCATTTTTTGTAATCAAATTGTATATTAGTATAAAATTATTTAGTAATTCTTTATATATTTAAATTAGTAACACCATGCCTACTATTGTAAAATATACTATTGTAAAATAGACATATATGTACCAACACAGTAACCATCTTCTCGATTTTCTTCCAATATTTGATTGAATTGCACCAACGCGAAAGCATTCATTTTTATTGTTTTTTCCTCAATTTCTTGAACATTAGTGTCTCGTTTGAAGTAGAGTCTAAACTCATGCATTGTGGTCTTATAAGATGGGGCATTAAGAGCAACATATACATTTGAAATAACATATGTCCTCCCTTCTTTAAGTGTGTTTTCAAAAAGATATACATGAAAACTCTTTATTTAGCAATGTATTCTATCCCCCTATTAAACGAAAATATAATATGAAATAATAATATAAAATAATTAGAAATAGTGAAAAATGATGTAGAAACATTATTACCTACCCATCTAGTAAAATCATCTCGATCGATGACTCATCAGATGCTTTTTTAAAGTTTGGAAGTCTCCAATACATGATTACTCTAACTTTTATTTTCCAGTCTTACCTTACCCTGTGGTTCCATGTACCAATGTAATTCTATTGAAGGATGAATAGTTTGATGATAATCTAATAGTCAGCTGACATTGTCAGAATATTTATACTAAATACAATACATTTAGAATAATAATATAATACTTCATTTAATAAATACAATACTTGATTCTCGCATATTTATTTTGAATACATCAAGTTATCAAAAACAAATCATTGCTGAATACAATACATTTAGAATAATAATACAATACTCCATGTAATAAATACAATACTTGATTCTCGCATATTTATTTTGAATACATCAAATTATCAAAAACAAACCATTGCTGAATAAATTGATTGGCATAGACTAATTAATTACCATTAAAATGATTTACCAATCAATATTAAAACATTGATAAATTGATTCTCACAATAAATCATATTAATTAGCATTAAAATGATTTGTCAATCAATATTATTGAGTTGCACTTTAATTGTCTCAACAACATTTTGTGACGACTTTTTACACTTTTTGTGACGACTAAAAGTCGTAATGTATACCTTGTAGCTAAAGGTCAATTGTGACGACTTTAAGTAGTCGTCACTAATAATATTAACTTTTATGATGACTTTAATATACAATAATACTCCAAATAGTCGTCACTATAAATTGTATATTTTATGATGATTTCACACAAGAATCATACATTTTGTGACAAGGTTAGTGGTCACAAAAAAGTTCACATTTTGTCACAACTACTTAAGTTGTCACTAAATAAAATACTTATTTATTACACAAATAATCGTCACAAAAAAGAAATTAATGACAACCTTTGTCGTCACTGCATGTCTTAAAAAAATTATTATAACTTTTAGTAACATAAATAGTTGTTAACATTTTTTTTAGTAACAACTTATATGTGTGGTAACAAAAAGGAAGTCTTTTATTCACCTTCTACATATAAAAGTAAATTATTTTTATAGTTAATTATGTAGTATTTTTTTTCTCATACTTTATTACTTGTATAAGGTCAAATTCATGAAATAAATAATACTTTTATAACAATGAATATAAAATTATAATCCTGATTCAAAGTACTTGACACAATTCAAAAACCTATTGCATATGCTAGATATATACGTACAACTAAAAAATAATAACTTAAAAGTTAGATACTTAGTTTCTTTTCAACAAGAAATTAAAGTATCTTAAAAGATAAACTCTTGACGATATTCCAAACTTTTTCCTTTCTAGGACAACTTGGTATAAGACAATCTATGTTGTTCTTCAGCCGAAATGCCGGTAGAAATGTACGATAACTTGTAGGATCATATATTTGTCTTGTTATTTGGACAAAGTTCCTGCAAAAATTCATCATAAGTTTATTAAAGACATTTAGATAAATCTTTATAATGAGACATAACATTCTAATAGGTAGAACAAAAATCGATAAAAATATTTTTCAATAAATGATCAAGTGCTCAAAAACTCCTATGGCAATTATAGAAAAAAATATTCAAAAGTTATCTACTATGTACTTCTCTTAAGTTTTGAAATAAATTGATAGAATCGAAAGCAAAAAGCAAATAAAACTGGACTGGATGAGATAATAAAGTGAAAAACAATCTAAACAATAATTTTGTTAAAAAATGTAGATAAATCTTTACATTGATACCTAACATACTAATAAAGAGTGAGAAAATGAAATTCTAAACAAATCTTATGAGATGCAGAGTTATACAAAACAATCATAATTCATGCACTATGTGTATGCAAGTTTAGTAGAAATTTCGTAGAATTCAATTAATAGTTATAAAGTGAAAAACCACAGATTATAAGATAATGCTCAACAGACCTCTAAGCTGACAAGAAAAGAACTTGAAAGTTCTGAAAGAAGAAAAGAAAAAATTGAACCTCATCCGAAAGACAAAATAACAATTGAGCATCTCTGAGTGCAACAAGTTGTCCTGCATCAATATGAGGCAATAAAACTAGAAAATTAGGGAAAAAATCTCTGCCAACAATGATCATTAAATAATAATATCTGTGTGGGGTATTATTGGGGACACGAGTGTGTGTCATTAAACTATGCTAATACTTTAAATTAATTCAGTCTTTGTTCAGAGACAAAACCACCATTCAAAGTGCAAAAATAAAATGCCATGGAGTAATAATGTACTATATAACTCTCTCAACCCACTTGATTGATTTATTGCTCCACAACAATATCTTTTCGGATTAGTTACGCCAGTCATCCGTAGCTAATCCCTTGATAAGTCGTAGCCAATTAATAGTAGCGAGAAATAAGATATGGGTCAGCTATCAACTGTATTTGTAGCTGTCTACACGTAGGTATTGATATATACCATCCACAAAGGGTCGAGGCTTAGAGGAGGGGTATGACACCTCAGCAGACCAGCTGCCCCACCCCTGCTCGCTTTCAGCCATATAGCCAGCTCCGCATGCCGCAACCTCAGCCACGTCCACTGCAGCAGCAGCAGCACCGCGAGCTCTACCCGCGATTCCTTCATGTGCAACATGCGGCAAGCCTCACTCTGGGATTTGTCGTGTCGGGCAGGGTGTCTGTTACCGATGTGGCCAGCCAGGCCACATCTTCAGAGATTGCAGATCTACAGGTCCACAACATCAGGGCAGGGTATTTACGGTTATAGTGGAGGGCGCAGAGCGGTCCGACGATCTCATTAGGGGTACGTGTGTGATTCATGGTAGATCCTTAGTTGTACTATATGACTCCAGTTCTACGCATTCATTCATCTCATATGATCATGCTAGGAGCCTAGGTTTGCATATGTCAGAGCTACCCTTTGATCTATTAGTATCCACCCCTACTGCTGCACCCATTAGGACATGTTTAATTTGCATGAAATGTAGGTTTCATATAGATGATAGGGCATTTACATTCGATCTTATTTGCTTGCCCATGACAGGTCTAGGCATTATCTTAGGCATGGATTGGTTGTCCACCAATCGAGTCCTGCTTGATTGCCATGCTAAGTCAGTGATTTTTCCTTCTGTTCCTTCTGCATATGTCACCCCTGTAAATTTATATGTTAGTGCTATTAGGCTTAACTGTTGTGGGGTTATAAGCAATGCCTACGTTTTCCTCGCCGCTAGTGAGATAGAGAAGGGTTAGGTGCTGAGTAAGCTACACATAGTGAGAGATTACCTGGAGGTTTTCCCTGAGGACATACATGAGTTTCCCCCAGCTAGAGAGGTAGAGTTTTCCATAGACATGATGCCCGGGATCGGACCCATATCCATAGCACCTTATAGGATGACACCCGGAGAGTTAGCAGAGCTTAAGACACAATTGGAGGAACTTTTGGAGTAGAGGTTCGTCAGACCTAGTGTATCACCATGGGAGCGCCAGTTTTGTTTGTAAAGAAGAAGGATGGGAGCATGAGGTTGTGTATTGCTATAGGCAACTAAACAAAGTGACCATCAAGAACAAGTACCCACTGCCGAGGAATGATGATTTGATGGATCAACTGAGAGGTGCCGAGGTGTTTTCGAAGATAGACTTGAGGTCAGGGTACCATCAGATCCGTGTTAGGGATGAGGACATCCTAAAGACGACTTTCAGGACTCGTTATGGTCAGTACGAGTTCTCGGTCATGTCCTTTGGACTGACCAATGCTCCGGCAGTGTTCATGGATTACATGAACAGGATCTTTAGACCCTATTTGGATATATTTGTCGTTGTCTTCATTGACGACATTCTTATCTATTCAAAGACGCATGAGGAGCATGAGAGTCACTTGAAGGTAGTGTTGGAGGTGCTGAAGGAGAAAAAGTTGTTTGCTAAGCTGTCGAAGTGCGAGTTTTGGATAGAGGAAGTGAAGTTTCTGGGACACGTTGTGTTGAAGGGATGCATCTCTATGGACCCTAGTAAGATAGAGGCTGTGATGAGCTGGGAGCGGCTCACTACGATGACAGAGATTCGAATTTTTCTTGGGCTAGCCGGATATTACCGTAGGTTCATTTCAAACATCTCCCAGATAGCATTACCCTTGACGAAGCTTACTAGGAAGAATGATTCTTTCGTTTGGTCGGAGGAGTACAAGAGTAGCTTCACGGAGTTGAAAAGAAGGTTGACCTCGACTCCAGTGCTTACATTACCGGACCCCAATGAGCCTTTTGAGGTTTACTGTGATGCTTCAGGGAAGGGGTTGGATTGCGTGCTAATGCAACATCGCAGCGTTGTGGCATATGCTTCACGGCAATTGAAGCCACATGAGCTTAATTACCCGACTCATGACTTGGAGCTTGCGGCGGTAGTGTGTGCCTTAAAGATGTGGAGGCATTATCTTTATGGAGTCAGGTTCGAGGTGTTTTCTGATCACAAGAGCCTCAAGTATCTATTTGATCAAAAGGAGCTGAACATGAGACAGAGGCGCTGGATGGAGTTCTTGAAGGATTACAATTTCGAGTTGAACTACCATCCAAGGTAGGCGAATGTGGTTGCAGACGCGCTGAGTTGTAGGACGGTGAGCGTAGCCCACATGATGGTCAGAGAGGCACATCTGATAGAGCAGTTTAGAGACCTAGGAGTCACCCTTACCCCCACCAGTGTGAGAGTGAGTCAGCTTCAGGTGTCGAGTGTTTTCTTGAGGGACATAGGTAGAGCGCAGCAGGAGGATGAGGAGTTCGGGAAAGTGCTGAAGGATGTTAGTGAAGGGAGGGTGCAGGGTTTCAGGATGGACGGGGATGGTCTGTGCAGGTTTGAGGGACGAGTTTGCATTCCTGGGAGTGGTGACCTTTGGAGAGCGATTCTGGAGGAGGCTCATAAGAGTCATTTCACAATTCATCCTGGGACAGACTGTAACACCCCGACTTTTATTAGGTTCTAATTAAGTGAAATTAAAAGTAATTGACCTTAGTTAGAAATTTAATTAAGTTGGAGTGGATACGTTTCTCCTTGATAAACCTTTATGTGTTGTATGTGTTTGAATTGTATGTATTTATATGTTATATTTAATGTTTTAATGATGCATGAGGGTGGAAATGAGGTATGTATGAGTATGGCACGAGATGGGACATTTTAGAAGTGTTTTGGGGCAATTATACAGCCCAGTAATCGATTACCACGGGCTGGTAATCGATTACACTGCACAAATTTAAAAATTTGTGCATTTTTACAGACTGTAATCGATTACAGATTCGTGTAATCGATTACAGACTGCGCAGTTAGAGTTTTTAGTGCGTTTTTAGGTCAAGAGTTGGCCCCACAACACTTCTATATAATACCTACCCTAGCCTCCACTCAGAAAACCTAATTTTAATATTTCAAATCACTCTTGGCAGCCTCCATCGATCCTTGTGCCTCCATTCTACTCTCTCTCTCTCAAACTCAAAAACCATAACCCTTTCACAACCCCAAATCCATATCAACTCTCATCCAACCACAAAACAAACCATATATTCTTAATCCTCTCTCCAAATAGAACACTCCTACCGTTTCCATTTTTGAAAGAAGTCATTCTTGTACCGTTCGTGGGGCTAGAGAGAAAGTGAGAAGGAAAGGAGTGTCTCTACGCATAGCATAGGAGGTCTACGAGAGGTAGGGGTTCTAGACATTCAATATTCACTGTATTTTCATGCATAATGATGTGTGTTTGTTGATATTATTGTTGACGTTCGTTTTTCCCATTATGGTTCATAATAGGGTTACTTTTACCGATTGAATTTCGAAAAGAGAGTGTTTTATGGATGTAAAAGTGTTTTCAAACTTATTCCACCGATTGATTCTTTGTTGTATGTGTTTTCTACCGATTGGGATGATTCTAGATCTGAGTTTTAGCCATTGGCTTATAAAAATTGTGTTTTTGAAACCCTATAATCTGATTTCTCGCGTTCGTAATCGATTACATGGGTTCGTAATGGATTACGAGCTGAGAATTTCCAATCGCGAGCAAACAGGGCACTCTGGTAATCGATTACAGGGTCTCTGTAATTGATTACAGTAATCGATTACATTCCCGATGTAATCGATTACAACGCTGCAGATTTTACGAAAATTAATTGTTTTGACACTTTTGTGTACCCTAATGTGTTCTACGACCCATATGAGTGTTATATATGATTTTTGCATGATTTATATATGCTGGCATTATTTATTATGGATGTTTACGTGTTGTTATGTGATGTATTGATGCTATATATGTATATATACCCTGTAAGACATTAATAACGGCAAAGACGTCAAAAGGGACGCAAAGACAAAGTTACAGTTATAATAAAACACTCCTGTCTTGGATACTGATGGGGTTGTAAATCAAGGGATGACAACCTTGGTGAATAGCCTCATTGGTAAAAGAAGACGGTACCCCCTCTCCCCATAGTATAGGATGAGCTCGTGCCTAGGGGCCGGTGATGTGGAGGAGTACAGGAGGGCGGGCAGTGCCAAAGATTGATTAATGCAAGATAAAGTTGTTTGGCTAAATGTATTATGTTATCTTATGAGTTATCAATTTTATATGTATAAGGGCATTAGTACACTACACCAAGACTTTATTTATTTATGCCATATTGACTGTTTAATTAAAATGGATAAGACGCACTTAGGTAAGACGTTCCGGGGAAAGACTTCTTTTAAACTAATACCTGAATTGAATGCATTCAAATTTCACCTATTTCTTAATTAAACCCGGGGCGGCTTCCTTTACTGAGTCACTTCCCAGTGCTCACCCTATGTTTTTCCCCCATATTATAGAGGAGCAGACAGAGCAGGACCATGGAGCTAGCGAGGAGCAGGCCCAACCTTAGTTTATTTTTCAGTCTTCCGCTTTATAGACCTATATGCATTGATTTGCATTTCAGTTATGGATTAATTTCAGTTGTTTGTGTTATTTATTTTAAGTCCGGACCTATGTTAGCCGGCAGCTATTTATTTGACATGTATTCATGGTGGAGTCTCATAAGTCATTGTCTTTGGCTTATGGGATAAAGCCTATTATTTATTCCTTGTGTGTTCATTGATTGTTGGGAGTTATTTATTTGATAGACTATTCAGTTTATATCTTGGCATGGCTTATTATTTATCGATTATGTATTTCGCAAAGCCCTTATTTTTATATCGTAAACGAATTGCGAAAATTTTACTCCCGCCTATTTTCCGCGTATATATTTTAAAGTAAAGAATAAAACATGATAACAGAAGGTGACCCTTATGAAATAGCCTAAAATGACTTAAGCATTAAGGGCTATCTAGTAGGGGGTTACATTTTGGTATCAGAGCGGGTCTATCCTACAGGGCTTGGGGTACTGGACCTTTTATGCTATTATGGCATGTACGGTAGTTATATCATGCATATAACCTCTTATTTTTCTTTGTTAGTGTTGAGGTGTATGACCGTTTTGCTTGACTGTCAGAGTAACTGTGCATACCTAGCATTGGTATAGAGCTTGATCAACTCGATGTTGATTGTTTTGTGTGCACAGGGACATGACACCTAGCATACGTATTAGGAACGTTTCTTCCACCATGAACGACCAAGGCGCTTCAACAAGGACATCTCATGGCAAGAAGCACGTGACGCAATGCAAGAGTCATCATAGGCAGTCTGATTGTTACAGTCAGGAAGAGGGTTCTCAGCACCTGCGAGTCTCCGGTTCTTGTGAGGTTAATTCCCTCATGTATGCCGGGTCTCCCAATCCGAGTGTGACTATCAACTGGATCCTCAAGATGGAAGAGGTGGCTACAGATATGTCATATCCAGAAGAACAGGAGGTTGCGCATGCCGCCCTTATGCTAGTGGGTGAAGCAGGAGTTTGGTGGTCAGATGTGTGCAATGTCTTGGAGGTTGTCGGTACCTCCATTGGTTGGGAACAATTCAAGGTCCTCTTTCACGAGAAGTACCTTCCGGAATCAATCATGCACGCCAAGGAAAGGGAATTCCTCGCACTACGACAGGGTACGATGTCAGTCTCAGAATATACTAAGAGGTTCAACGAGTTGATTAAGTTCTCTCGTTTTCCATCGAATGATTTGGTTGAGGCCACCAGATACAGCAGGTACTTGTGTGGGTTGAGGCCTGAGCTACGAAGCATGGTAATTCTTTTGGAGATTCAGGAGTTTCCCGTTTTGGTGGCAAGGTGTTGTGCTCTAGAGAGCGTCCTGGAAGTGATCAAGTACACCGAAACTGAAGAAATGGTAGCAAGCGCAGACCCACCAGGCCAGAGTTCACAGTCTAGGCGCCAGCCCCACACTCATTTTCAGCCTTATGTTCAGTCACCAAGGACCAAGTCTCAGCCTCGACCTCTGCAGCAGCAGCAGCAGCGCCCAGCCGCAACAGCACCTCAGGCGTTACCCACCCCGTACAACCATGTGCCACGTGTGGGAAGCTTCACACTGGGGCTTGTCACCTCGGTAAGAATGTTTGTTATCGCTGCGGCCAGTTAGGCCATTATGTCAGGGATTGCAAGTGGATGGGATTCTAACCTTCTTCCTCCTCTAGGCCACAACACCAGAGGCGTGTGTTCACAGTCTGTCCAGAGGACGCAAAGCTGCCAGATGATCTCACCAGGGGTAAGCACTTACAATTCGCTTGTTTGTTTTGTTACGGTGATGACTAGCCTTAATCATCATTGTTTGGAACCCATTTAGTACGTGAGTACGGTGGGAATTGTGTGATGCACGTCTAAGCCTGAAGCTGAGCTACTTGTAGTTTAGTTAAGGTCTAGTTAAGATTTGTTAAGGATAGTTGACCTTGGCTAAGAGTTGACTGCCTTGGCTAGTTAACCATGGATGGTTACTCATCCTGGTTGATCTTGGCCTCCATATGATTTTCTGTGTGTTAATCACACTCTTGTTTTGTTTAGAAAATAAAGTGAAAAGTGTTTTTCGAAAAGGGTTTTACATGTGAACGAAAAGACCTGTTTTCTCAACTTTTTTTCAGCCCATGTTTTCAAGAAGATGTTAGGCGAATCAATTTTAATAAACAAGAGTGTTTTTGCTTCGGCCTCTTTCACAGCCACGATGGGATAACTCTTAGGAATGATCATGTCCTTCTAGTTGAACCCTTTTTCCCTTTTAGGGATACCTTACGTCCTCACATACATTGATAGATGTAAGCCTTTACACCTCTAGGTACCCTCTCTCGTAGATTAAAACATATGAGCCCTTGCACCATTATTAGGTTCCCGTCACTGCCAAATACCAAAGATATTCCTTGACTATGTTTTGTCCCGTTTCACTCCGAATTTCCAAGACACTACCCTCCGGGTACTCTAAGTTGAGAAGGAACCCTTCCCTATCCACACCGTTTGCACGATCCTAGAGAGAGACAACACTCCATAAATACAGCCTACTTCTCCTTAGGAAACTCTTTGGTTGCTCACATATGTACCCACACGAACCCCATCACTACAAGCCACCACATATGTCCCAATTCCACCAAACCACAAGATCCGTTAGTCTCCCAAACACCACACTCATACCGTTAAGTGTTAAGGAAGGGTCTTCCCTTTTACGCATGTCGTTAGTAAGACCTAATAGAATCCTTGGGGAGCCATGTAAGAGTTAGTTATACCATACCCAATCATGCCATCATGAGCACATTCCTCCTAGTGGCTTTGGATGTACGTCAAAGATATTTACGCCTCTTCTTTTGTTTTTATTTTCAAGTGATCACGAATGTTTATCAAAATGATGTTTTGTTTTCAACTTTGGCTTTAGAAAATGATTCCATACCCCATCGACCTTAAGGTATGGAGTTCCTTAAGGCTCTTTTCACAAATTGTTCAGTTGTGAACTTGAAAATTGTGTTTGTGTTGTTTGAAAATATCTTGGGGATCTCTTACTGTGTCAGTCGTGATTATGAGTCATAGGGTCCGATGCGTTTTCCTGGTTTTGTGGTTGTTAAGATAATGTGTTTTGGGCATGGGTAGATGGTTTCTGAAGTAACAGTATAATATAACTTGAATGAAGTTTTCGAAAGCGTTTTCCTTATATGTTTTGGGAAAACTTATGTGATTAAAGGCCGTAAGAGTACATGTAATATGCTTTCATTTGAGTGGATGTGAGAAACCTAAAGTGTATTTTGAGAGTCTAGAATTGTCTTTAATTGCAAAGCGAAAAGGTTTTGAGCTTTATAAATAATTTTTTTTTGAAATGAAGTAAATGTGTTTGGACTACTAGGAATTGGGAATCAACTTGGGTTTTCAAATAATAATAATAATAATAATAAAAATAAATAAATAAAAAATTCTAAGATGTTGTTTTGAAAATAGAGATTAAGCTTCTCGAAGAAAACATTTGTGTTAAATCTTGGACCCTAGGAACGTAAGCATCAACTTGTCATGTAAGGTGGTGGAATCGTGCCTTTATCTTGGAAAATGTATTTCGGTTATCCTTATGTTTATGCAAGCAGATGTTTTTATTCTTGAACTTGTTTTCCACGTTGGAGATGATTTCCTATGACTTAGTTTGGCATTGGGAACCTATCTCTCTTAAAACTTGTCTTGTTTAAAACTTATCCCAAATGATTTTCTTTTCGGTCTACGGTTTTGGACGTAGAAATGTCTTATCACCCATGAACGTGTTTATGATTTGAAAATGATTTACTTCCAAAGTTGTTGTTTTATATGATTTAAAAGCAAAGTTTGTTCTAGATTTTGATAAACAAACAAAAGTGGTTTCGCGTTTTGGCCAGATTGGCCCTAAGAAAAAAGTTGAGTTGGTTCTTTAATGTATGGCGGCCAACGTGGTCTAATTTCCGCATAACCCGTATGTATAGCTGCTTGTGTGTGGACTTCCCCTCGAGTCTCGGCGAGGGTAAGAGCTGGTATGTCATGTTTTGTTCTTATCTCAATAGTGTCGAATTTCGGGACGAAATTCTTTTTAGGGGGGGAGAAATGTAACACCCCGACTTTTATTAGGTTCTAATTAAGTGAAATTAAGAGTAATTGACCTTAGTTAGAAATTTAATTAAGTTGGAGTGGATAAGTTTCTCCTTGATAAACCTTTATGTGTTGTATGTGTTTGAATTGTATGTATTTATATGTTATATTTAATGTTTTAATGATGCATGAGGGTGGAAATGAGGTATGTATGAGTATGGCACGAGTTGGGACGTTTTAGAAGTGTTTTGGGGCAATTATACAGCCCAGTAATCGATTACCATGGGCTGGTAATCGATTACACTGCACAAATTTACGAATCTGTGCATTTTTACATACTGTAATCGATTACAGATTCGTGTAATCGATTACAGACTGCGCAGTTAGAGGTTTTAGTGCGTTTTTAGGTCAAGAGTGGGCCTTACAACACCTCTATATAATACTTACCCTAGCCTCCACTCAGAAAACCTAATTTTAATATTTCAAATCACTCTTAGCAGCCTCCATCAATCCTTGTGCCTCCATTCTACTCTCTCTCTCTAACTCAAAAACCATAACCCTTCCACAACCCCAAATCCATATCAACTCTCATCCAACCAAAAAACAAACCATATATTCTTAATCCTCTCTCCAAATAGAACACTCCTACCGTTTCCATTTTTGAAAGAAGTCATTCTTGTACCGTTCGTGGGGCTAGAGAGAAAGTGAGAAGGAAAGGAGTGTCTCTACGCATAGCATAGGAGGTCTACGCGAGGTAGGGGTTCTAGACATTCAATATTCACTGTATTTTCATGCAAAATGATGTGTGTTTGTTGATATTATTGTTGATGTTCGTTTTTCCCATTATGGTTCATAATAGGGTTACTTTTACCGATTGAATTTCGAAAAGAGAGTGTTTTATGGATGTAAAAGTGTTTTCAAACTTATTCCACCGATTGATTCTTTCTTGTATGTGTTTTCTACCGATTGGGATGGTTCTAGATCTGAGTTTTAGCCATTGGCTTATAAAAATTGTGTTTTTGAAACCCTAGAATCTGATTTCTCGCGTTCGTAATCGATTACGAGCTGAGAATTTCCAATCGCGAGCAAACAGAGCACTCTGGTAATCGACTACAGGTTCTATGTAATCGATTACAGTAATCAATTACATTCCCGATGTAATCGATTACAACGCTGCAGATTTTACGAAAATTAACTGTTTTGACCCTTTTGTGTACCCTAATGTGTTCTACGACCCATATGAGTTTTATATATGATTTGTGCATGATTTATATATGTTGGCATGATTTATTATGGATGTTTACGTGTTGTATTGATGCTATATATGTATATATACCCTGTAAGACATTAATAACGGCAAAGACGTCAAAAGAGACGCAAAGACAAAGTTACAGTTATAATAAAACACTCCCGTCTTTGGATACTGATGGAGTTGTAAATCAAGGGATGGCAACCTTGGTGAATAGCCTCATTGGTAAAAGAAGACGGTACCCCCTCTCCCCATAGTATAGGATGAGCTCATGCCTAGGGGCCGGTGATGTGGAGGAGTACAGGAGGGCGGGCAGTGCCAAAGATTGATTAATGCAAGATAAAGTTGTTTGGCTAAATGTATTATGTTATCTTATGAGTTATCAATTTTATATGTATAAGGGCACTAGTACACTACACCAAGACTTTATTTATTTATGCCATATTGACTGTTTAATTAAAATGGATAAGACGCACTTAGGTAAGATGTTCCGGGAAAAGACTTCTTTTAAACTAATACCTGAATTGAATGCATTCATATTTCACCTATTTCTTAATTAAACCCGGGGCGACTTCCTCTACTAAGTCACTTCCCAGTGCTCACCCTATATTTTTCCCCCATATTATAGAGGAGCAGACAGAGCAGGACCATGGAGCTAGCGAGGAGCAGGCCCAGCCTTAGTTTATTTTTCAGTCTTCCGCTTTATAGACTTATATACATTGATTTGCATTTCAGTTACGGATTCATTTCAGTTGTTTGTGTTATTTATTTTATGTCCGGACCTATGTTAGCCGGCAGCTATTTATTTGACATGTATTCATGGTGGAGTCCCATAAGTCATTGTCTTTGGCTTATGGGATAAAGCCTAATATTTATTCCTTGTGTGTTCTTTGATTGTTGGGAGTTATTTATTTGATAGACTATTCAGTTTATATCTTGGCATGGCTTATTATTTATCGATTATGTATTTCGCAAAGCCCTTATTTTTATATCGTAAACGAATTGCGAAAATTTTACTCCCCCCTATTTTCCGCGTATATATTTTAAAGTAAAGAATAAAACATGATAACAGGACCCTTATGAAATAGCCTAAAATGACTTAAGCATTAAGGGCTATCTAGTAGGGGGTTACACAAACAATATGTACTAGGACCTAAGGAAGATGTTTTGGTGGCAGGGACTGAAGAGCGATGTAGCTGAGTGGGTTAGCAGATGTGTAGTCTGCCAAAAGGTGAAAGCGAAGCACAGGAGGATGCCAGGACTACTACAGTCGCTGAGTGTGCCCGAGTGGAAGTGGGAAACCATATCCATGGACTTCGTGTCTGGATTGCCGAGGATTTAGGAAGGACACGATGTTGTGTGGGTTATCGTGGATCGGCTGACCAAGTCGGTTCACTTTCAGGCGATCAGGATGACCTATCCTTTGGAAAAGCTAGCTGAGATCTACATCAAGGGAGGTGGTGAAGTTGCATGGTGTGCCAAAGACGATAGTCTCGGATCGTGATCTGAGGTTCGCGTCTCGCTTCTGGGAGCTTTCTAGAGAGCGCTCGGCTCGGAGTTGAGCATGAGTACGGCATATCATCCGCAGACGGATGGTCAGTCTGAGAGGACTATTCAGACTCTGGAGGACATGTTGAGGGCATTTGTACTAGATGGATAGGGAAGTTGGGACAAGTTACGTTGTTTCCCTTGATAGAGTTCTCCTACAACAACAACTACCAGACGAGCATAGGGATAGAGCCTTTCGAGGCTTTGTATGGGAGGAAGTGTAGATCACCCTTGTGTTGGCATGACCCAAGATAGGCGAGTGTTTTAGGACCCGGTCTGGTGAGAGAGACCTCGGAGCAGGTAAGGATGATTAGGGAGAGGATGCTCGCGGCTCAAAGCCGCCAGAAGAGCTATGCTGATCGGAGGAGACGACCCTTAGAGTTCTTAGTAGGCGAGCACGTCTTTTTGCGGGTTACGCCCACGACAAGTATAGGACGAGCCTTGAAGGATAGAAAGCTTAGCCCTAGGTACCTTGGTCCCTTTGAGATCCCGAGTCGTGTCGGGCCAGTCGCCTATCGAGTGGCCTTACCTCCCATTCTCTCAAACTTGCATAATGCTTTTCATGTCTCTCAGTTGAGAAAGTATGTGTCTGATCCTAGTCATGTCCTTGAACCGGAAAGTGTACAACTAAGGGATGATTTAAGTTTTGAGTTGCCCCTATGAGTATCGTTGACTGCAGCGTAAAGAGGTTAAGACGGAAGGATGTGCCTTTGGTCAAGGTGGCCTGGGGCGGAGGTCGGCTAGGTGACTTTACACGGGAGCTGGAGGACGAGATGCGTCGTCAGTTTCCACATATGTTCACATGTGCGAATTTCGAGGTCGAAATTCTTTTTAGGGAGGGAGAAATGTAACACCCCGATCTTTAATTAAGTCCTAACTAAGAGAAATTAAGGGTAAAGGACCTTAGTTGGGACTTAATTGGATTTGAGTGGATAAGTTTCTCTTAGTTTAAAGTATAGTATGCTATGTGTTTTATGTGCCCAAGTATGTGTTTGTATGATTTTTAAAGGTTAGAAGGATATATGGATGTTATAGCACGGGTTGGGACGTCTTTGAAGTGTTTTGGGGGCTTTTCACAGCCCAGTAATTGATTACCATCCCATGGTAATCGATTATTGCAAGTGTAATCGATTACAAATACGATGTAATCAATTACAACGTGCGTAGAGTGTGTTTTTAGTACGTTTTGGTGACGTTCGGGCCCCACGGTGACTCTAAAACGTGCTTAACCTAGCCACCATATGAGTAAACCCTTGAGCAGCCTCAATTACGTCAGAAACACTCTCTCTTTTCATTTTTGAACCTCCATAGCTTCTCTCTCAAGAGCACACAAAGTCATAACCACTCCACGCCAAGAAACACCCATCAAAACTCACTCAATCAAGAAACCGACCACATATTATATATTGATCTTCAGACCAAAATACACATAACCATCGATTCCTTTTCTTCACCAAGTGTCACCGCCGTCACCGGACCATTCGTGGGCTAGAGAGAGAAAGCATGTTCGCGGGAAACGTCGAGTTAGGGTTTTTCCTTTACGGTTTCGCTTTTGTCTTCTAAGAGGTAGGGGTTAGGCATTCTATATGTTGATTTTCGTGCATGATGATGATGATTTTGGTGATGTTGATGCTCTTGTTGTTTTTCCAATTAGGGTTCATGAAATTGGTAAATTGTACCGATTGGTTTTGAAATTAAAAGTGTTTTTATTGAATAAAAAGTGTTTAAATTTTGTTTAGATGATTGGTTTTCGTATGGCTTTGTTTTCTAATGATTGAGACGATTCTAGGTTATTATTTTGGCCATTGACTACGACAAATCGTGTTTTGGAACTCTAAAATCGTTTTTTACGATGTTGTAATCGATTACCAAGAGTTCGTAATCGATTACAACAAGTGAATTTCCAATCGTGAGAAAACACGTGCTCTCTGTTAATCGATTACAGAGACCCTGTAATCGATTACAGTAATCGATTACCATCATGTGGTAATCGATTACAACACTGTTGTTTGTGCGAAAGTAAACTGTTTTGACCATTTATGCACCCTAATGTGTTTTACGACTTGTATGAATGATATGCATGAACTTTCTATAGATTATATGTGATATTATATGCTGTTTGGAAAGCTTATATGATGTATATGATGATTGATTACATGATACGATATGAAAAGAGATTAACGTGCAAAGAGAAAGAAAGTTAAGACACACAGAGTAGCATTTCCATTTGTGATGAACGTTACAGGGGGGTTGGCATCCTCGGTTGTAATGACTCACCGACAGAAGGTGAATTACCCCCTCTACCTATATGTATAGGATGAGCTCATACCTAGGGTCGGCGATGCGGAGGATGACAGGAGGGTGGGCAGGCCAAAGCATATGATATCATAAATGATCCATAGGCACCAAAAGGACGTGCTCTAAACAAGATGGATCCACAGGCATACTAAGTATGCTTAAAAGACTCAAGATAATTAAGTAAAGATATGAGATACTTTGTTACAGAAAAAAAGATGTTATCCTTCTGTTATATATAAATGCATGATAGTTGAGCACATAATACACCACACATTGATGATTATTTATGTCACGTATGTATATTAATTTAAAAGGAACAAGACACACTTAGGTAGTCGATCCGGGATAAGATTGTTTTGGAACTTATAATTGAATTGAACTTATTCATGCTCACTTATTTCCTAAATAAACCCGGAACGGCTCCCCTATTGAGTTACTTTCAAGTACTCACCCCACGCTTTTTTAAACCTTTTTAGATGATGAGTATCAGCAGGATGATGGAGCGAGCTTGGAGCCTGCACAACCTTAGACTAGACCTTATTTCATATTATAGACCATGTCATTTGAGTTATTTTCATTTATGGATTATGTGTCTCTAAATTATTGTTTTATTTCCGTTTTTTTTCCTGAGTTCGGACCTATGTTAGCCGGCAAGTACTTATGTTGATGGATTGTATTTCTGGTGCCTTCTGAGTCTCGGTTTTAGGCTCATGAGATAACACGTACTATTATCATTTTCTGATGTATGTTCTGGGAGACTATGATTGGTTATTTTATTATATTGAGGTATTATTCAGGATTATTTTCTTCTGTACCTATATATATACGTTGTATTATTTCGCAAGGCCCTTATTTTCTATTCCGCAAAACATTTATGAAAATTTCTCCCTGTATTTTCCGCGTATATGTATTTTAAATATAAAGATAAAACATGATATACAGGAGGTAACCCTTATGAAATAGCCTAAAATGACTTAAGCGTTAAGGGCTATCTAGTAGGGTGTTACACTCCTCATGTTACTTAACATTATCACTCCATAGAGCCCCTCACTCACCCAAACACCTCAGCCTTCATCTCACTCTCACGCACTCAAGAACACCACACACACACACTCACCTTTGACTTCAAAATTCACACCCCAAACCCCATTAAATTCGAGGTTAAATTACATAATATAAATCTACTCATCATCTTCTTCAATTTCAACTGATTGAAATCTCAAAACAACAACCTACATCATCATCAATTTATTGAAGCACTTTGAGTAGAGATAGTAAGAGGGGGAGAGGATTTGAGCTTGTTTTAGAGGATTACAAGAGGTAGGGATTTAGATTGCATTTTGTTTATTAATGTATTGTTGTTAATTGTTGATTTGTTGTGATTTCTGGTAAAGATTTGAGAATAATGGACAGATGTATGTTGTTCTGTCTTTCTAAATTTCTGGTGCAGGACGAGCACGACCTCTAACAGCCAAGTTGTGTCCGCTAGCGGCTGTTACTCGCTAGTGGCTGCAGTATATACGCTGGCAGGTAAGCGACGTAACCTCTCGCTAGCAGCCAGAGGTACTAGCGGGTTGCTTATGGCGGATGGCTGCTAGCGCTGGTTTGCAAAATTTCTCATTTTCATTGATTTTCCAAAATTACTCCTAATTCCAATGAAATGCTTTGTGTACTGAATGTATGACTGAATTGTATCTATTATGGAAGTAAATATTGTTAATGTAATTCCTCATTTGGTTTTGATAATAACAAAACTCATGTAACTTTGTGAGTTAGTATCGAGAAGCTTTAGTATAAATGGTTGTAATAGGATTAGGAAGCTTCTGTGTATTAAGAAACCACGGTTAAGTATGTAAAAGTGTATATGCTTCATGTATTGTATCGTATTGTAATAATCGTATAATTTGTATAGAAGCATAGAAGATAGGTGACAGAGCACCGGAGCGTCGTTATTTCTCCGGTACTCTGGAGCAATTTAGAAGAAGGGTTTGAAAAAGGAGTTTTGTTGCTGAATTAATCTCAATACGAGCTTGGTAGCAAGTAGCAAGACTGACTCAGGTCGTCTCTCAAGGAATCTGTGTGGCAATCGTTGATTCAAACTTAGCAATAAATAAAAAGGGGGGTTTTGGTTTGTTGTGCAAGGAAATTAAATTGGAAGAAAGTAAGGGAAATAACAATAAGTAAATCGGCATGAATTAAAAGGAGACGAGAATGTAAAGAAAACAGGATTAAAGACTTGAATTGAAATAGGCTTGAAAAGAGAAGAATAGAAATTGCTGAATAATAAACTTTATATTAATGAAAACGAGGGAGAGATTCAAAGCGAACCCTCCCAAGAAACAAGGTTTGAATGGAAATTGCAATAATGAAAAATAAACAAGTAACAATTACGATAACACGAAATAAATGAAATACTGAAAGAGTAAGAAAACACCAAGAGAAATTGACAGTGTCACTCTATCAAGCCAAGGTGTGAACCTGGAGAGCCAAGGATGCACAAATCCTAATTCCTATGAAAAGCGAGAGAGAAAAGTAATATGTGGAGAAGAAGAGAGGAGATGTTTCTCCTCTCCCGGAGGTTGGGATAGAATGAAAGAAAGATGCCTAATTAACCTAAAACAAGTGTATTTATAATGGTTCTTCTGTGCTGTAAAATAGCGCAAGTGCGGAGCTGCGTTCTGCAGAGACCGCTGGGGCGGTCCTCTACCGCTGGGGCGGTCCTCTACCGCTGGGGCGGTGGAGTGCGGAGCTTCCTTGCACGTGCTTCACTTTTGTCCGCTTGTGACCGCCTGGGCGGTTGTGCAGACTGCCTGGGCGGTCCCTCTACTGCTGGAGTTCCAAAATCTTATTTTTCCCGTTGTTCATAGTGTGAATCCAATGCATTATTTAATCACTTGTCCCTGAAAAATAGCTATACTGAAACAAAACACATCAAACGCACCAGTGGCATCAAAAAGAGAAATTAATACACAAATTGGTACTAATGCTCTAAGAGACAATGTAAATTAAATTCTGCTTTAGAAACCAAGTTATATACAATTTGGAACACGAAATTGCTCAAATTATTGGGGAAAATATGTATGAAAACGCGGTTTATCAATAGGACTAGGTGTGTATTAGGATTATATAATGTATGATCTTGTAATATACATGTAAGAAAGTCTTGGGAAGAGCCTCAGAAGCTAAAAGAATGATCAGAAGGTAGCTCAGAAGCATCGCATAGAAAAAGGCTTAGAAGCATGGCTCAGAAGCATAGCTCAGAAGCTGATTGAGAAGATGTCTCAGAAGATGCTACAGGGACTTAATGAGTCTCTGATCATATTCAGAAGCTGATATAGAAGTTTAATGAGCTTCTGATGTGTGTGGTACAGAAACTTAATAAGTTTCTGAAAGGGAAATATGTTTAGATGTTGAAAGTGATAAACATTATCCATATTGTTTAGTTTTCCCGCCAAGATATTATAGTTGTTAATGACAGTTATGTGATTGTAATTTGAAAGAGCCCTCTATAAAAAGAGTGTCTCGAGTTGTAATCGAAAAAAAGGAGAGATCACATTAGAGAAAAATATAACATAAAACAGAGAGAGGTCAGAGTGATAGGAAAAATCATTCTGAGAGAAAAAGAGAAAAAAGGCTGAAAAGAAAAAAGAAATCTGAGAGAGGCTCAGATACAAGAGTGAAAAGAAAGAGAAGAGCTTTGTGCTAGAAAAGAGAAAGAAGAGAAAAGAAAAGCTCAAGAAAGAAGAGTGATCAAAATAATGTTTTGATCGTGAAGAAAGGAAGGAGTTTCTGAAGTTAAAGATTTCAGAGACTGATCAAACTTAAAGAGTTTGAGGCTGAGAAGAACAAGAGTAGAAGCTGTGAGTTCATTTTCTCAAGGATTGATTCGTGGAAAGTGTGATCAGAGGCAAGGTTCTGAAAAGTCCTTGAGGGGATATCAAGGCGAAAAATCTTTCTGGAGGGGATATCCGGAGAGTGGAAAATCTTTAGAAGGGGATATTCTAGAATGTCGAACCTGAGAAGGTTGCAAAATATATCTTTGTATTGATACCTTGGCTTTCTGATACATTTCTAGTGGAACTCAATCGTGAAAGATTGAAGAACTGGATGTAGGCACAATTGGCAGAACCAGTATAAATTGGTCTAATCTCTCTAACTCTACTCCTTTGCATTAATTATTTTTAATTTCTGGTGAAATATCTCGAAAGAAAACTTGAAACAACAATCTAAAAGTTAAAGAAATCAAAGTTAAAAGAATCTTTATGTGTTTAACTTTTTGATATATGATATTTGTTTTTTGGGTATTTGGAATATGAAATTAACAATTTAAAGAACATATTACAGGAAGAGAAATTCATGTTTTGAAATCTATAATTAGTTTTCTCAAGAACATATCTTCAGAAGCTATTTTTTGTTCTCGGAGTATTTGTTTGATTTCTGATTGAAATTGAAATACACATCATATTGTTAATTGTTGATTGATTGTTTTTAAAATAATTGTTCAGAAGCATATAGGTTCTGAAGTAAGAATCTGAAACAGGTTCTGAAGTAGTTCAGAAGCTAGATCAGAAAGTGGTTCAGAAACTGATATTTCTGAAAGAGTTATTTTCGATATTGATCATTTGATTGATTGTGAAAGCTTGATAGTTCAATTGTTGTGATATTTGTGATTGAAATCCGCTATGCAAAAAAAAATTCAAAATATTGTGAAAATTAAATCATTGTTATTGACATATTGATTTCTGTGTATGTCACATAATTGATTTAGATTCTGAAGTCACAAATAATATTTTTGATTCTTATTGTTTTGACTAATTCTTGACAAGTATCAAAGACTTGATCAATCTTTGAGAATTGCAGAAGTGTTAGAATAATAAAGAAGAATTTCAAAAAGTGTACACAACCAATTCACCCCCCTCTTGGGTTGTGTGAGCATAGCTTGGAGGTGTTTCTAAAGAGACCCTCACATCATCAATTGGTATCCAGAGCTCAGGTTTTTGTTGATTTGAAATCAAGAAGGTTCTCTAACAAGAACAGAAGCAAGATCCAAGGAACAAACTATGTCTAATCAAGCAAACTTTCAAGTTTCTGAAGGACAATCCATAAATAGACCTCCACTCTTTAATGGAACTGCATATGCCTATTGGAGAGACAAGATGCAACTATTCATTGAGTATAATAGTCTTGAATTATGGGACAGAATTCAGAATGGAGATCAAATTCCAGAAACATCAAGAGTGCTTCTAGATGGCTGATATAGCATAATTTGTATTGATTAATTCCCTTTTATATGCATGTAATTTTACCACTTTTGAGATTAATGAACTACTTTTGCATCATATTAGGCATTTGGTACTAAAATGTCTTAAGCAATAAGGGCTATCTAGTAGGGTGTTACATTTTGGTATCAAAGCAGGTCTATCCTACAGGGCTTGGGGTAATGGACCTGTTATGCTATTGTTGCATGAACGTTAGTTGTATCATGCGTATGCCTCTTATGTGTTTTAGTTAGTTTGGGGTGCATGATTGGTCTGTTTGACTGTCATAGTAACTGTGCATACACAACTGTAATATGGAGCCTGATCAACTCAATGTTTCTTGTTTTGTGTGCACAGGAATATGGCACCACAGAACAGACGCACTAGGGACGATGGCGACACTCATAAGGAAAACGGGCAAGGAAGCGGGGTTTCTGCGGAGGCGTTCATGGAGATGGCAAGGGCCATGAACAGGATGGTGGACCATATGACACAACAACACACCCCTCCACTTGCAGCACCACCTGTGGGTAGCGGCAGCTCCTATTTTGCTGATTTTAAGAGGGCTAACCCCTCTCCATTTCTCGGCACCGTTAACCCTTCTGAAGCCGAGGATTGGCTGAGAGGTATAGAAGATATCTTTACGGTGGTTCAGTGCACAGAGGTCCAGAAAACGCAGCTGACTACTTTCATGCTACAGATGGAGGCGCGTTCTTGGTGGAACGACGCTCGTCGCGCTTCTGATGTGGCGGGTGTAGCTATCACATGGGACATGTTCTATGAGAAGTACTTCCCAGAGACAGTTCGCCAAGACAAGGAGATGGAGTTCCTTGATCTCCGCCAGGGCTCTATGACCATTCCAGAGTATATTGCTAAGTTTGAGGAGTTCATACGGTTTTCTGAGATCTACCAGGAGAACCCAAAGGAGAGCTGGAAGTGTATGAAATTATGTGCTGGGCATAACCAAGACATCAAGAGGATGGTTAAGCATATGAAGATCAGAGACTACCGGGAGATGGTAGACACCTGCAGGATTGTGGAGGAGACGAGCCGCCCAGTGGGTCGATGCTCAGAGAAGGGGTGCGGCTCCTCAGCAGACTAACCGCCCCGCCCCTGCACGCTTTCAGTCGTATGGCCAGCCTCGCAGGCCACAGACTCAGTCACGCCCACAGCAGCAGCAGCAGCAGCAGCAGCCGCGTCCGGCGATAGCAGCACCGCGACCGCCATGTGCCACATGCGGCAAGCTTCACCCTGGGGTTTGTCGTGTCGGGCAGGGTGTCTGTTATCGTTGTGGCCACCCGGGTCACATCTCCAGAGACTGCAGAGTTACAGGTTCATAGCCTTCTTCCTCCCTTAGGCCACAACACCAAGGCAGGGTATTCACGGTTACAGCGGAGGGCGCAGAGCGGTCCGACGATCTCATTAGGGGTACGTGTATAATTTATGGCAAGTCCTTAGTTTTACTGTATGATTCTGGTGCTACGCATTCATTCATTTCACATGATCATGCTAGGAGCCTAGGTTTGCACATGTCAGAGCTACCTTTTGATTTGTTAGTATCCACCCCTACTGTTGCACCCATTAGGACATGCTTAGTTTGCATAAAGTGTAAGTTCCATATAGATGATAGGGCATTTACATTTGATCTCATCTGCTTGCCCATGACAGGTCTAGGCATTATCTTAGGCATGGATTGGTTGTCCGCCAATCGAGTCCTGCTTGATTGTCATGCAAAGTCTGTGATCTTTCCTTCTATTCCTTCTGCATGTGTCACCCCTGTAGACCTATATGTTAGTGCTATTAGGCTGAACTGTTGTGAGGTTATGAGCAATGCTTACGTTTTCCTCGCCGCTAGTGAGATAGAGAAGGGTCAGGTGTTGAGTGAGCTACACATAGTGAGAGACTACCCGGAGGTTTTCCCTGAGGATATACCTGAGTTTCCCCCAACCAGAGAGGTAGAGTTTTCCATAGACCTGATGCCCGGGACCGGACCCATATCCATAGCACCTTATAGGATGGCACCCGGAGAGTTGGCGGAGCTTAAGACATAGTTGGAGGAGCTGTTGGAGAAACGGTTCGTTAGACCTAGTGTATCACCATGGGGAGCGCCGGTTCTGTTTGTGAAGAAAAAGGATGAAAGTATGAGGCTATTATCGACTACAGGCAGCTGAACAAGGTGACCATCAAGAACAAGTACCCACTGCCGAGGATTGATGATTTGATGGACCAGTTGAGAGGTGCCCAGGTGTTTTCGAAGATAGACTTGAGGTCAGGGTACCATCAGATCCAGGTAAGAGATGAGGATATCCCGAAGATGGCTTTCAGGACTCGTTATGGTCACTACGAGTTCACAGTCATGTCTTTTGGGCTGACCAATGCTCCAGCGGTGTTCATGGATTACATGAACAGGATCTTTAGACCCTATTTGGATAGATTCATTGTTGTCTTCATCGACGACATTCTTATCTATTCAAAGACGCATGAGGAGCATGAGAGTCACTTGAAGGTAGTGTTAGAGGTGCTGAAGGAGAAGAAGTTGTTCGCCAAGCTGTCTAAGTGTGAGTTTTGGATGGAGGAAGTGAAGTTTCTGGGGCACGTGGTGTCGAAGGGAGGTATCTCCGTGGACCCTAGTAAGATAGAGGCTGTGATGAGCTGGGAGCGACCCACTGATATAGCATAATTTGTATTGATTAATTCCCTCTTGTATGCATGTAATTTGACCACTTTTGAGATGAATGAGCTACTTTTGCATCATATTAGGTATTTGGTACTTAATTGGAACTTTGTGCATTTTTTCAGCATTTTATGCTTTGTGACACTATTCTGTAATTTGCTTATAACTTGAGTTCTAGAAATTGGAATTTTGTGTTCTTTGTCTTGTTGGAAAGCTTAGACACAGGTCTAAAACTTTGATGAATAACTCGAAAGCTGATTCAGACCATAAGGATTCCAAATTGGAGCTTCAAGTTGAGTCAAGCTTGCTGCAGAATTCTGGAACAGCAATCCTGAGCATCCAGTGTTGCAGAAGCTATAACTGGAGCTACAGATGTTGAAATCACTTCATTTTAGTTGCATTGTAAATATAAGACACAAGACTTCATTTCATCTTCAGATATCGAAAGCAATTGAAGTCTATAAGAAGCTCAAAAGTTGACTCAAAGTTGATGCAGCAATTGTGACAGTAATCTGGAGCAGCACTCAGTGTTTTTGCTATATCTCGAGCTATACTTACTAGAATTAGATGATCTTGGTGGCTATGGAAAGCTGAGACATAGAGCCACAACTTTGCTTCAGGACTCAAGAGCAAAAGGATCCATTAGAGGCTTCAGATATTGTCTGAACGATTTCGGGCAGAAACTTAGTTTTGCTGTGTTGCCTTAAGTGTCACAATTTTGTGCAAGTTCCATTCTACCCTTGCCTTATGTGTTGTAATTGTTTAGTCCATGGGCGTTTTAGACATTTTAACTTACTTTTATGTCTATAAATAGCCTAGCTCAGAATTGGAGGGAAGAACTTTACATTCATTTTTTTTTTACAATTCAAGTTTTAGAATTACATTTTTCTCTCTAGTTTCTCTCATTTTCGTTTTTCTCTCTTCTCCCATTTTCTTCTTGCTGATTTCTCCATGATCATGGAGAACTAAGCTCATAGCTAGCTTGAGGATGGAGGATTGTAAAAGATATTGAGATTAGCTATGTGATTGAGGTATTCTTGCATTTCTTTCATGATTCATTCAAGAATTTCGAATTCTCTCTTCTCACCTCTTCTTGATTTATGATTCAAGAATTATGAAGATTTTCTAATTCTTGAATTATGAATCCAATTGATTAATAATTCTAGATATTTCTGAGTTATTGATCAATAAACTTAAGTTGAGAGAACATCTAGATTTAGAGATTTCTAATCTATAGAATTGAATTGTTGAGCTTCAATCTTGATACCTTGAGTTAGGTTTTGAGATTTCAGATTTAATTCAAGTGTGTTAAGATGAATGTTTGAAGATTTTCATAAGACTTGCTCTAAATTCAGATTTGAATTTGGATTTGAAATTCAATTTAATTCTTGAAAGGATCATGAGAGGATAATGAATCAATGATATATGCTTTACAATTCGAATTCCTTGAGCTAGTGTCTTCTACCTATTTGATTAAAATCCTGTTTGAATTTTCTCATTTCTGAAATTCTATGCTAAAATCCCCAAACCTAACCTTGCATAATCACCTTTCATTTCTTGAGTTCCTTGGGAAAACGACCTAGGTATTCCACTTGTCTACAAGTTATCTAGTTTTTAATTTGATTCAATTTGGCAGTTGATCACCCACTACGGTGACGGAGATTCGGAGTTTTCTCGGGCTAGCCGGATATTATCGTAGGTTCATTTCGAACTTCTCCCAGATAGCATTACCCTTGACGAAGCTTACTAGGAAGAACACTGCTTTCGTATGGTCGGACGAATGTGAGAGTAGCTTCACGGAGTTGAAGAGGAGGTTGACCTCGACTCCAGTGCTTACGTTGCCTGACCCCGGTGAACCTTTCGAGGTTTACAGTGATGCTTCAGGGAAGGGGCTGGGTTGCGTGCTAATGCAGCATCGCAACGTTGTGGCATATGCTTCACGGCAGTTGAAGCCACACGAGCTTAATTACCCTACCCACGACTTGGAGTTGGCGGCGGTAGTGTTTGCTTTAAAGATGTGGAGGCATTATCTTTATGGAGTCAGGTTTGAGGTGTTTTCTGATCTTAAGAGTCTTAGGTACCTGTTTGATCAGAAGGAGCTGAACATGAGGCAGAGGCGCTGGGTGGAGTTCCTGAAGGACTACGATTTTGAGTTGAACTACCATCCAGGGAAGGCGAATGTGGTGGCAGACGTGCTAAGTCGCAAGACGGTGAGCGTGGCCCACATGATTGTTAGGGAGGCGCAACTGATAGAGCAGTTTAGAGACCTTGACCTAGGAGTTACCCTTACCCCCACCAGTGTGAGAGTGAGTCAGCTTCAGGTGTCAAGTGTTTTTCTGAGGGACATAGCCAAAGCGCAGCAGGAAGATGAGGAGTTTGGGAAGGTGCTGAAGGCTGTTAGCGAAGGGAGGATACAGGGTTTTCGGTTGGACGGAGATGGTCTGTGGAGGTTTGAGGGGCGTGTCTGCGTTCCTGCGAGTGGTGACCTTCGGAGAGCGATTCTGGAGGAGGCCCATAAGAGCCATTTCACCATTCATCCGGGGATAGACAAGATGTACCAGGACCTGAGGAAGATGTTCTGGTGGCAGGGACTTAAGAGGGATATAGCGGAGTGGGTCAGCAGATGTTTAGTCTGCCAAAAGGTGAAGGCGGAGCACAGGAGGATGTCGGGACTACTTCAGCCGCTGAGTGTACCTGAGTGGAAGTGGGAGAGCATATCTATGGACTTCGTGTCCGGGTTGCCGAGGACTCAGGCGGGACACGATGCTGTGTGGGTTATCGTTGATCGACTGACCAAGTCGGTTCACTTTCAGGCGATCAGGATGACCTACCCTTGGAGAAGCTAGCTGAGATCTATATCGGGAGGTTGTGAAGTTGCATGGTGTGCCGAAGACGATAGTCTCGGATCGTGATCCGAGGTTCGCGTCTCGCTTCTGGAGAGCTTTCCAGAAAGCGCTCGACTCGGAGTTGAGCATGAGTACGGCATATCATCCACAGACGGATAGTCAGTCGGAGAGGACTATCCAGACCCTGGAGGACATGTTGAGGGCGTGTATACTGGACGGACAGGGGAGTTGGGACAAGTTGTTGCCCTTAATAGAGTTCTTCTATAACAACAGCTACCAGGAAAGCATAGGGATGGCGCCTTTCGAGGCTTTGTATGGACGGAAATGTAGATCACCCTTGTGTTGGCATGACCCGGAGAGGCTAGTGTATTAGGACCTGAGCTGGTGAGAGAGACCTCGGAGCAGGTAAGGATGATTAGGGAGAGAATGCTCGCGGCCCAAAGCCGCCAGAAAAGCTATGCTGACCAGAGGAGACGACCCTTAGAGTTCTCAGTAGGCGAGCACGTCTTTTTGCGGTTACCCCACGACAGGTATAGGACGAGCCTGAAGGTTAGAAAGCTTAGCCTAGGTACCTTGGTCCTTTGAGATCCTGAGTCATGTCGGGCCAGTCGCCTACCGAGTGGCCTTACCTCCTATCCTTTCAAACTTGCATAACGTCTTTCATGTCTCTCAATTGAGAAATTATGTGTCTGATCCTAGTCATGTTCTTGAGCCGGAAAGTGTACAACTAAGGATGATTGAGTTTTGAGTTACCCCCTATGAGCATCGTTGACCGCAGCGTAAAAAGGTTAAGACGGAAGGATGTGCCTTTGGTCAAGGTGCTTGGGCGGAGGTCGGCTGGGCGACTTCACTTGGGAGCTGGAGACGAGATGCGTCGTCAGTTTTCGCTTATGTTTACAGGTATGAATTTCGGGGACGAAATTCTTTTAGGAGGGAGAAATGTAACACTCAGATCTTTAATTAAGTCCTAATTAAGAGAAATTAAGGGTAAAGGACCTTAGTTGGGACTTAATTGGATTTGAGTGAATAAGTTTCTCCTAGCTTAAATTATTGTATGCTATGTGTTTTATGTGCCCAAGTATGTGATTTTATGATGTTTAAAAGTTAAAAAGGATATACGGATGTTAAGGTACGAGTCGGGACGTTTAGAAGTGTTTTGAAGCTTTTTTTACAGCCCAGTAATCGATTACCATCCCGTGGTAATCGATTACAAAATCGATGTAATCGATTACCATGTGCGCAGAACGCGTTTTTCAGCGCGTTTAAGTGACGTTCGGCCCCACGGTGACTCCAGAGCATGTTTAACCTAGCCACCACGTGAGTAAACCCTAATACCATTATCATTCCATCAGAAAACCCTCTCTCTCCATCTTTAAGCCTCCATAGGTTTCTTTCTCAAGAATACACAAAGCCAAAACTCTTCCACACCAAGAAACACCCACCAATTTTCACCCGATCGAGAAACCGACCACATATTCTTGATCCTCACACCGAAATACACATAACCACCTGTTTCTTTTCTTCATCAAGTGTCACCGTTGTCACCGAACCGTTCGTGGGTTCAGAGAGAAAAAGAGGATTCACGGGAAACGTCGGGCTAGAGTGTTGTCATCAAAGTTTTACGGTTGTCTTCTAAGAGGTAGGGGTTTAGACATTCTAAATGTTGAATTTCATGCATGATAACAATGATTTTTGATGAAATTGAGGTCCTCGTTGTTTTTCCCATTAGGGTTCATGAAAGGGGTGAATTGTATCGATTGGCTTTGAAATTAAAAGTGTTTTCACCGATTAAAAAGTGTTAAAATTGTATTTTTATGATTGATTTTCGTATGGCTTCGTTTTCTGATGATTGGAACGATTCTAGGTTATTATTTTGGCCATTGGCTATGGAAAATCGTGTTTTGGAACTCTAGAATCGTGTTTTACGACGCTGTAATCGATTACCACGAGTTCGTAATCGATTACAGCAAGTGAATTTCCAATCGTCAGAAACGCGTGCTCTCTGTTAATCGATTACAGGGGTCCTGTAATCGATTACAGTAATCGATTACCACCCTGTGGTAATCGATTACAGCACTGCTGTTTGTGCGAAAATGAACCGTTTTAACCCTTTATGCACGCTAATGTGTTCTACGACTTGTATGAATGGTAGGTATGAATGTCCCATGGAATATATGTGATTATACATGCTGTTTGAATGAATTATATGATGTATATGATGAATGAGTACATGATATATGAAGAGATTAATGTGCAAAGTGAAAAGAAAGTCAAAAACACACAGAGTAGCCTTTCCGTTCGTGATGAACGTTACAGGGGGCTGGCAACCTCGGTTGTAACGACTCATTAGCAGAAGGTGAATTACCCCCTCTACCCAATAGTATAGGATGAGCTCATACCTAGGGTCGGTGATGCGGAGGTTACAGGAGGGTGGTCAGGCCAAAACAATGTAAATGATCCACAGGCACCAAAAGGGCGTGCTTTAATGAAACGGATCCACAGGCATACTAAGTATGCTTAAAAGACTCAAGATAATTTAAGTAAAGAATGTTATATTACCTTATGTAATTATATGATGGTCAAGCACTTATTACACCACACATTGATGAACATTTATGCTATGTATAACTGTTAATTAAAAAGGAACAAGACGCACATAGGTAGTTGTACCGGGAAAAGATCATTTTGGAACTTATAACTGAATTGAATTCATTCATGCTCACATATTTATTAACTAAACCCGGTACGGCTCCCCTACTGAGTTACTTTAAAGTACTCACCCCATGTTATTTCACCCCTTTTAGATGATGAGTATCAGCAGGATGACGGCGCGGGTTTGGAGCCTGGACAGTCGTAGACTAGATTTCATTTATTACTAATTTATCAGACTTATCTCTTAGACTATGTCTTTTCTTATGGATTTTATGTCTTGAATTATGTTCCATTGCTGTTTATATTCCTAAGTCCGGACCTTTGCTTGCCGACAAGTATTATTTATTTATGGATTGTATTTGTGGAGTCTTGTGAGTCACTGTTTTAGGCTCATGAGATAACACTATTATCATTACTGTTTATGATGTATGTCTTGGGAGATTACATGGTTCATTTAATTATATTGAGGTATTATTCAGGATTATTGTTCCCACGTTTATATACGTTGTATTAATTTCGTAAGGCCCTTATTTTATATTTCGCAAATGATTTACGAAAATTTCTCCCACGTATTTTCCGCATATATGTATTTTGAATATAAAAATAATTATGATAACAGGAAGTAACCCTTATGAAATGGCCTAAAATGTCTTAAGCATTAAGGGCTATCTAGTATGGTGTTACATATTTCTTTCATGATTCATTCAAGAATTTCAATTTCTCTCATCTCACCTCTTCTTGATTCATGATTCAAGGATTATGAAGATTTTCTAATTCTTGAATTGTGGATCTAATTGATTAATAATTCTAGAGATTTCTGAATTGTTGATCAATAAATTTTAGTTGAGAGAATGCTTAGATCTAGAGATCTCTGATCTAGGTAATTGAATTATTGAGCTTCAATCTTGATACCTTGAGTTAGGTTTTGAGATTTCAGATCTAATTCAAGTGTATTAAGATGAATGTTTGGAGATTTTCATAAGAACTTGGATCTGAATTCAGATTTGAATTTGGATTTGAAATTCAATTTAATTCTTGAAAGGATCATTGAAAGGATAATGAATCAATGATATAGATTTTGTAATTCAAATTCCTTGAGCTAGTGCCTTCTACCTATTTGATAAAAATCCTGTTTGAATTTTCTTTTTAATTTGAATGTCAAAATCCCCTAAATCTGACCTAACTCCACATGATCACTTTTCAATCATTGAATTCCTTGGGAGAATGACCTAGGTTAACCATTACACTACAAGTTACCTAGTTTTAATTTGATTCAATTTGGCAATTGATCAATGGCTCTATTGAAACAAAACTGATTCCCAAATCAGAATGGACAAGGGAACACAATGAAATGGTCAAACTCAACTCCAAAGCTAAGTATTTGCTTATTTGTGCTTTAACTAAGAGTGAGTATGATAAAATCATAAGTTGTAGTTCTGCTAAAGAAATCTGGGACAAATTAGCTCTATTGCATGATGACACTGATGAAGTAAAGGAAACTAAAATAGATATGCTTAGATAAAAGTATGAGCAATTTAAAATGGATGAGAATGAATCTATAGATAGTATGATTACTAGGTTTCTTAGTATCATAAATCAATTGAGAGATCTCAACCATGATATGCCTAATTCTGAAATTGTGAGAAAAGTTTTGAGAAGCTTACCTGCAAGGTGGTTACCAAAAGTAACTGCTATCTCATAAGCTAAAAAATAGAATTGCAAAATATTTCTAGCACTAACAATTTCAGGGATAACACTGCTCTCAAAGTTTCCAAAAGGAAAAAGAAGACAAAGGCTTTGATAATCAAGTCAGATTCTGAGTCAGAATCTGAAGAGGAAGATTCTGAAGATGATTCGGAAATCAACCTTGAACAAGCTGCATTGTTCATCAAGAAGTTCAGAAGGATGTTTAGAAAGGGAAGCTCAAACAAAAAGAAACCAAACACCTTCAGAAAGGACAACACAAAGTCAGATTCTGTTATTTGTTATCACTGCAATGAGAAGGGTCACATCAAACCCGATTGCCCAAAGCTGAAAGAAACATCATCAAAGAATAAAGGGAAAAAGAAGGCATACAAAGCCACACTTAGTGATGATGGAGATTCTGAGGAAGAAGATGAAGTTTCAAATATGTGCTTTATGGCTGATTATAGCTCAGAAGCTAAAACCTCAGAAGATGAAGACAGTGAGGTAACTTTTGATGAACTCATGTCTAATTTTAACTTTCTTGTAAATACTTATGAGAAACTTCAGATTAATCACAAAATGTTTTGAAAAAGTTTTCTGAAGTAAAACAAGATTTGGATTATCAAAAGGAAATCAATTCTGAAATGTGTATTGATTTAGAAAGGTTCAGAAGCTCCAACTCAAAACCAAGCATTAACTTTTCTGATGAAGAAAATAATTTAGAAAAACTCAGAAAAATTAATTCTGATCTTGAGAGGGATTTAGAAAGATTAAGAGATGCTAATGATCTTTTGATATTTGAGAAAATTGATTTGGAAAATGATATTAGCATTCTTAAGAGTTCTAAAGAAGCTTCAGAAGCTGCGACAACTTTTGACACTTGGGGTTCAGAAAGTGAATCAGATTCTGAAGTGGATTCAGAAACCAAAGAACTTTCTGAAAAGTGTGCTGATCTTTTGAAAACCAATATTCTTTTGAGAAAGGATTTGGAAAAGTTTGTAAATGCTACTAAAAATCTTGAAATGATTTTAGGATCACAAACAGCTTATTTTGATAAAAATGGTATTGGTTATATTCTAGAAAGTAGATTTGCCAAACATAGAAAGTATTTTAAGAAAACTTTCAGAAAGGCAAAATGCTTTTATTGCTCTAAAACCAACCATGGTTCTGATGATTGCTGGTTATATAAATCCAAAGGAAAGTATGATTCTAAGATCAGAAATCCAAAGAAAACTAACAACAAAGGATCCAATAAAATTTGGATACCTAAGATGCATCTGAAATTGCTTGTAGAGATGCTTAAAAACCAAAACCATGGATCTGAAGAGATGGTATGTGGACTCAGGATGTTCCAGACACATGACTGGACAGAGAGAGTACTTCATCCAACTTAAAACAAAGAACAAAGGTCAAGTTAGATTTGTTGATGGTACATGTGCTAAAGTAAAAGATATTGGTGATGTTGGTAAGACATCAAAACATATTATTAGCAATGTATTGTTGGTAGATAGGCTCACACATAATCTGTTAAGTGTAAGTCAGTTTTGTGATCTTAATTTGAATGTTCTTTTTGATAAGTTTAAGGTCCAAGTATTTGATCCTGTTGATAATAAGGTTAAATTTACAGCACATAGGATAGGCAACACATATATCTTGTATCTAGATGATTTGGATTCTCAGAATCTGAATTGTTTATTATCTTTGGTTGATGACAAATGGTTGTGGCATCGAAAGCTAGGTCATATCAATATGAGATTGATTTCTGAAATCTCTACCAAAGACCTTGTAAGAGGACTACCTAAAATTCTCTATACAAAGGATAAAACTTGTGATGAGTGTGAAAGAGGAAAGCAAGTTAAAACCTCATTCAAACACATTGCTGATGTTGCTACTAAAAGGCCTCTAGAGCTATTGCACATGGATCTCTTTGGTCCATCTAGAACAACTAGTCTAGGAGGAAAGAAATATGTGTTTGTAATTGTTGATGATTACTGTAGATTTTGCTGGATTTTCTTTCTAAGATCAAAGGATGAAACATTTGGAAAATTCAGAGTGTTTCTCAAAAGGATTCAAAATGAAAAGGGTTACAAAGTTTCAACCATTAAAAGTGATAATGGAGGAGAATTTGTAAATCATTTGTTTAGAAATCTTTGTGAGGAATCTAGTATATTTCATACTTTTTCTAATCCCAGGACTCCTCAACAAAATGGAGTTGTAGAAAGAAAAAAATAGAAGTATACAAGAGATGGCTAGAACCATGATGTTGGAAAGAAAAGTAGCAAAATATTTCTGGGCAGAAGCTGTGAATACTGCTTGTTATGTTCAGAATAGGGTGTTCATTAGACCATTGCTTAAGAAAACTCCATATGAGTTGTGGTTCAATAAAAAACCTACTGTATCATATTTTCATGTATTTGGATTGCTATATACTAAATACAAGAGATAATCTTGACAAGTTTGAAGCCAGATCTGATAATGCTATATTCTTAGGATATTCTTTGAATTCTAAAGCTTTTAGAGTGTATAACAAAAGGACTCTTACTGTGGAAGAATCCATACATATAACCTTCAAAGAATTCTCGAGAGATTTTGCAGGTTCTGATGGTAATAATGTTGATAGTTCTGATGATGGAGAAAGAGACTCTGAGGAGGTAAACATCAACTCAACAAGTTCAGAAGCCACTTAGAAACTGAGTTCAGAAACCACTCAGAAACCGAGTTCAGAAACCACTCAGAAACCGAGTTCAGAAACCACTCAGAGTCACGGTTCAGAAACCACTCAGAGGCAGAGTTCAGAAACTCAAGGTTCTGATGATGATATGGTAACTTCAAACCAAGTAAATGATTTCTCACCTCATATTAATCATGATATTTCTTCAGAAAATATAACCAGAGGCAAAAATGAGTTAAAATCCCTTGATCAAAGTCTCATAAATTGTGAAACTTCACATGGTGTTAGAAATAGGAGATCACTTAATCTTTTGTATCTCTAGTTGAACCTGATTCTGTTTCTGATGCCTTAAAAGATAAAAACTGGTTAGATGCTATGAAAGAGGAACTAGATCAGTTTGAGAAAAACAGAGTATGGCTCTTAGTTGAGAAACCTAAGGGAAAAACAGTGATAGGCACTAGATGGATATTCAGAAACAAACTAGATCAAGATGGTGAAATAGTGAGAAACAAGGCTAGATTAGTGGCTCAGGGATATACACAGCAAGAAGGTATTGATTATGATGAAACTTATGCTCTTGTTGCTAGGATAGAAGCTATTCGTATCTTATTATCTTTTGCTTGTTATAAAAACTTCATTTTGTATCAAATGAATGTTAAATCGGCTTTCTTAAATGGTTACATTTTTGAAGAGGTATATGTCAAGTAACCCCCTGGATTTGAAAATGAAAAATATCAAAATCATGTTTACAAGTTAACAAAAGCTTTATACGGTTTAAAACAAGCTCAGAGAGCTCGGTATGAAAGATTAAGCTTTTTTTTGATGAAAAATGGTTTCAGAAGAGGCTTAGTGGATAATACTTTATTCACATTGCATAAAGACAAGCATTTGTTGATTGTACAAATCTATGTGGATGATATTATTTTTGGTTCAACTAACACAAGTCTTTGTGAGTATTTTTCTAAGTTGATGAAACAGGAATTTGAAATGAGCATGATGGGAGAACTTAGATTCTTCTTGGGGCTTCAGATTCAACAACTAGAAAATGGTATATTCATTCATCAATCTAAATATTGTAATGAATTGTTAAAAAAGTACAATATGCTAGATTGTAAGTCTATGTCTACACCTATACACCCCTCACAATCACTTGAAATTGATGAAAGTGAAGAGAATGTAAATGAATCTGAATATAGAGGCATGATAGGTTCTTTGCTTTACTTAACATCAAGTAGACCTGATATTAAGTTTAGTGTAAGATATTGTGCTAGATTTCAATCTAAACCAAAAGTTTCTCATTTGGGATTAGTGAAAGGGATCTTTAGATATCTTAAAGGTACTACTAATCTTGGTCTTTTCTATGAGAAAGGAGATACTTTTGATGTGTTAGGTTATACAGATTCGGATTTTGCTGGTGATAAACTAGTAAAGGAAAAGCACTTCTGGAGGATGTTGTCTTCTAGGAAACAAATTAGTAACTTGGTCATGCAATAAACAAGAAACTGTTGCATTATCAACTGCTGAAGCAGAGTATGTTGCTGCATCACCAAATTGCAAACAACTTTTGTGGATCAGAAACCAATTAGAAGATTATCACTTGAGGTACAAGTCTTTACCTTTGCTTGGTGATAGTACAAGTGCTATTTGCATTGCTAAAAATCCTGTGTTGCATTCTAGAACTAAACATATTGACATCAAACATCACTTTATTAGAGATCATGTTTTAAAAGGTGATATTGAACTAAAGTTTGTTGAAACCGAACACAATTTGGCTGATATTTTTACCAAACCCCTATCAGAAGATAGATTCGTATTTCTTAGAAACAAACTCAACATTATATCTGTTTAATCCTTTTTTATTGTGACAAAAAGGGGGAGAATTAATAGATGTAATCTTTCTGGAAAATAGTTCAGAAAGGGGGAGTTTTTAGGTTCTGATGGTACTACATATAGGTTCTGAAATGAATATGTCATGTAGGGAGAGATATATGTCTTTATCTTATATGAATATTACATGTAGGGGGAGATATATGTCATAAATTGGATATATGTGTGATGTGATCATATGATTTTGTTGATATATATGGTTCAGAAAGTAGAATGATACATAATGTGTATTGTTTTGTATGAGGCTCAGAAAGTATATTTTCGAAAATCGTTTTTGAAACTCTACATCAATGCTATGTTTTTGTTTTAAAAACTTGAGAAGCATTGAAAGATTACATAAGTTTTGTCATCATCAAAAAGGGGGAGATTGTTAATGTAATTCCTCATTTGGTTTTGATAATAACAAAACTTATGTAACTTTGTTAGTTAGTATCGAGAAGCTTTAGTATAAATGGTTGCAATAGGATTATGAAGCTTCTGTGTATTAAGAAACCACAGTTAAGTATGTAAAAGTGTATATGCTTCATGTATTGTATCGTATTGTAATAATCGTATAATTTGTATAGAAGCATAGAAGATAGGACTAGGTGTGTACTAGGATTATATAATGTATGATCTTGTAATATACATGTAAGAAAGTCTTGGGAAGAGCTTCAGAAGCTAAAAGAATGATCAGAAGGTAGCTCAGAAGCATCGCACAGAAAAAGGCTCAGAAGCATGCATGGCTTAGAAGCATGGCTCAGAAGCATGGCTTAGAAGCTGATTGAGAAGATGTCTCAGAAGATGCTACAAGGACTTAATGAGTCTCTGATCATATTCAGAAGCTGATATAGAAGTTTAATGAGCTTTTGATGTGTGTGGTACAGAAACTTAATAAGTTTCTGAAAGGGAAATATGTTTAGATGTTGAAAGTGATAAACATTATCCATATTGTTTAGTTTTCCCGCCAAGATATTATAGCTGTTAATGACAGTTATGTGATTGTAATTTGAAAGAGCTCTCTATAAAAAGAGTGTCTCGAGTTGTAATCGAAAAAAAGGAGAGATCACATTAGAGAAAAATATAACACAGAACAGAGAGAGGTCAGAGTGATAGGAAAAATCATTCTGAGAGAAAAAGAGAAAAAGGGCTGAAAAGAAAAAAGAAATCTGAGAGAGGCTCAGATACAAGAGTGAAAAGAAAGAGAAGAGCTGTGTGCTAGAAAAGAGAAAGAAGAGAAAAGAAAAGCTCAAGAAAGAAGAGTGATCAAAATAATGTTTTGATCGTGAAGAAAGGAAGGAGTTCCTGAAGTTAAAGATTTCAGAGACTGATCAAACTTAAAGAGTTTGAGGCTGAGAAGAACAAGACCAGAAGCTGTGAGTTCAATTTCTCAAGGATTGATTCGTGGAAAGTGTGATTAGAGGCAAGGTTCTGAAAAGTCCTTGAGGGGATATCAAGGCGGAAAATCTTTCTGGAGGGGATATCCGGAGAGTGGAAAATCTTTAGAAGAGGATATTCTAAAGTGTCGAACCTGAGAAGGTTGCAAAATATATCTTTGTATTGATACCTTGGCTTTCTGATACATTTCTAGTGGAACTCAATCGTGAAAGATTGAAGAACTGGATGTAGGAACAATTGGCTGAACCAGTATAAATTGCTCTAATATCTCTAACTCTACTCCTTTTCATTAATTGTTTTTAATTCCTTAGAATCTGTGTGGATATTTTAATTGTTTTTTATTTCTGGTGAAATATCTCGAAAGAAAACTTGAAACAACAATCTAAAAGTTAAAGAAATCAAAGTTAAAAGAATCTTTATGTGTTTAACTTTTTGATATATGATATTTGTTTTTTGGGTATTTGGAATATGAAATTAACAATTTAAAGAACATATTACAGGAAGAGAAATTCATGTTTTGAAATCTATAATTAGTTTTCTCAAGAACATATCTTCAGAAGCTATTTTTTGTTCTCGGAGTATTTGTTTGATTTCTGATTGAAATTGAAATACATATCATATTGTTAATTGTTGATTGATTGTTTGTAAAATAATTGTTCAGAAGCATATAGGTTCTAAAGTAAGAATCTGAAACAGGTTCTGAAGTAGTTCAGAAGCTAGATCAGAAAGTGGTTCAGAAACTGATATTTCTAAAAGAGTTATTTTCGATATTGATCATTTGATTGATTGTGAAAGCTTGATGTAACACCCTACTAGATAGCCCCTAGTGCTATAGTCATTTAGGGTCATTTCATAAGGGTTACCTCCTGTTATCATACCTATACTTGTTTTAAAATACTTGTACGCGGAAAATACGTGGGAGAATTTTTCGAAAATCGTTTGCGGAATATAAACATAAGGGCATTGCGTATAATATAGCGATAATATATGACACATGACATAGTCTGAATAATACCTCATAAAATAAATAAAATAAACAAGCATAGTCTCCCCAAAACATACAATCAAGAAAGTAAATAAATGTAATAGGTGTCATCCCATGAGCCTAAAACTTAGACCCATGAGACTCCACGAATACAAACCATAACTGAAAAATAAATACCGACTAACATATGTCCGGACTCAAAATAAATACCGACTAACATATGTCCGGACTCAAAATAAATACAAATAAATGCTAACATGTGAAGTAAACATAATCCATAACGTATAGATGGGAACTGATAAGTCTAAAGACGAATAAACTGTAAAAAAACAAAAGTTGCGCGGGCTCCTCATCCGCTCTGTGTCCTGTGGAATCTCATCATCTAAAATGGGGAAAAAACGAGGGGTGAGTACTGGGAAGTAACTCAGCAGGGGAGCCGCTCCGGGTTTATTAATAAAATAGGTGTAGTATGAGTGCATTCAGTTTCAGTTATAAGTTCTAAAATCATCTTTCCCGGAACGACCTTCCTAAGTGCCTCTTGTCCATTTTATATCATATGCATACGTAATATATATCATGATATAATCCTTGTGTGTGCTCTACGTTCCATTTAGTCATATAAGGGAACTTAGTCAAGCATTACTCTATGTCACAGTAACCTGTAAAACTTAGACTTAACTTCTAACTTTACTTTACTCTGTTATACACTTTTCTGTTTTGGCCTGCCCACCCTCTGAACCTTTTCCTCCACATCACCGACCCCTAGGCATGAGCTCATCCTAAACTATATTGGGGAGAGGGGGTATTCACCTTCCTTCAATGATAGAGTTGCATGTCGAGGTTGCCACACCTCCCTCAGCAACAACTACCACATGTCGAAGGTTATATGTGTTTTACTTTAATCTTGATCTTTAACCTTTTCACCTTCCCTCAGTAATGGAGTTGCATGTCGAGGTTTAACTCACCTCCCTCAGCCACAACCATCACATGTCGAAGGCTACTTATAACACATACTCATTCACATAGTCATCCCATAACATCATAACATTCATTAAACAACATATTTAAAGCATATAATGCATAATTAACTCATATATATCAGTTACATAAGTTGTAGAACGCATTAGGGTGCATAAAGGGTCAAAACAGTTCATTTTCGCACAAACAGCACTGTTGTAATCGATTACACGGGTTGGTAATCGATTACTGTAATCGATTACACAGACTGGTAATCGATTAATGTAATCGATTACGCAGCTCTGTAATCGATTAACAGAGAACAGCGTTTTCTCGCGATTGGGATTTCGGGCATCGTAATCGATTACGAAGTCGTGTAATCGATTACGAAGTCGTAAAACACGATTCTTGGGTTTCCAAAACACGTTTTTCAATAGCCATTGGCCAAAATATGAACCTAACATCGTCCCAATCGATAGAAAACGTTGCCATACCAATTCCAATCATAAAAATACGTTTAAATCACTTTCCAATTCGTAAAACCCCTTTCTTTTTCAAAACCAATTTCATAAATCAACCCTTTCATGAACCCTAATGGGAAAAACAACGAACAACATTGAAAACTTCAACAATTCATCAATATACTTGAAATTTCATAACAATTATAATGCCTAACCCCTACCTCTTGAAGACAATTCCTTGTTTTAAGACGGAATCCTAGTTTCACGAACGGCCCGACTCCAACGATGACCCTTTTCGAAGAAAAGCAACCGGTAGAAACGTCAGGCTTGGTGAGAGGATCAATAATATGTAATTACTTTTGGGATTGGGCGAGTATTTGTGGGTTTTTCTTAACGTGGAATGGCTATGGTTATGAGGGTTCTTGAGAGAGAAACAATGGAGGCTCTGGAATGGAGAGGGAGAGTGTTTCTGACCAAATGAGCTGGAAAAATAGGGTTTATCTTTTTATATTCTGAGCTACTAGGATTTAAGAGTCATCGTGGGGCCCACCCGTTACTTAAAAACATCCGAAAACTCATTCTGCGCGCTGTGTAATCGATTACATCGGACTTGTAATCGATTACAGGTCTTCGAAAAAGCCCAAATCTGAAACTTGACTAGCTGTAATCGATTACCAAGGAGCTGTAATCGATTACTGGGCACGAAAAATGCCCAAAAACACTCCCAAAGTGTCCCAACTCACATACTAACATTCATATACCCATAATGACTTAATGTAACATCAATGCACACATAAATACACATAAATACTCATAAAAACACATAGCATAGATACTTTAAACCAGGGGAAACATGTTCACTCAAACCCAATTAAGTTCCAATTAAAGTCCATTACCCTTAATTTCCTTTAATTAGGACCTAATAAAGATCGGGGTGTTACATTTCTCCCCCCCTTAAAAAGAATTTCGTCCCCGAAATTCTTACCTGCAAACAAAGATGGAAACTGGCGACGCATCTCGTCCTCCAATTCCCATGTGAAGTCTCCTAACCGACCTCCGCCCCAAGCCACTTTGACCAAAGGCACATCCTTCCGTCTCAACCTCTTTACGCTGCGGTCAACGATACTCATAGGGGGCAACTCAAAACACATATCATCCCTTAGTTGTACACTTTCCGGCTCTAAGACATGACTAGGATCAGAGATGTACTTCCTCAATTGAGAAACGTGGAAGACATCATGCAGGTTTGAAAGACTGGGAGGTAAAGTCACTCGGTAAGCGACTGGCCTGACGCGACTCAAGACCTCGAAAGGACCAAGGTACCTAGGGCTAAGCTTCCTAACTTTCATGGCTCGTCCTATACCTGTCGTAGGGGTAACTCGCAAAAACACATGCTCGCCTACTGAGAACTCTAGGGGTCGTCTCTTCTGATCAGCATAGCTCTTCTAGTGGCTCTGGGCCGCGAGCATCCTCTCCCTAATCCTCTTCACCTGCTCAGCCGTCTCCCTCACAAGGTCGGGTCCTAGCACACTCGCCTCACCTGGGTCATGCCAACATAGGGGTGATCTGCACTTTCTCCCATACAAAGCCTCAAAAGGCGTCATCCCTATACTCGCTTGGTAGCTGTTGTTGTAGGAGAACTCTATCAAGGGCAACAGCTTATCCCAACTCCCAAGACCATCCAGCACACATGCCCTCAACATGTCCTCTAGGGTCTGAATAGTCCTCTCCGACTGACCATCCGTCTGTGGGTGATATGCCGTGCTCATGCTCAACTCCGAACCGAGCGCTTTCTGGAAGGCTCTCCAGAAACGAGACGCGAACCTCGGATCACGATCCAAGACTATCGTCTTCGGCACACCATGCAGCTTCACCACCTCCCGAACATAGATCTCTGCTAGCTTCTCCAGAGGGTAGGTCATCCTGATCGCCTGAAAGTGAACCGACTTGGTCAGCCGATCAACAATAACCCACACCGCCTCGTGGCCCGCCTGAGTCCTCGGCAACCCAGACACGAAGTCCATGGATATGCTCTCCCATTTCCACTCCGGCACACTCAGCAGCTGTAGCAGTCCCGGCATCCTCCTATGCTCCGCCTTCACCTTCTGACACACCAGACACTTGCTAACCCAAGCAGCTACGTCTCTCTTCAGTCCCTGCCACCAGAACATCTTCCTCAAGTTCTGGTACATCTTATCTATCCCAGGATGAATGGTGAAATGGCTCTTGTGAGCCTCCTCCAGAATCGCTCTCCGAAGGTCACCACTCGCAGGAACGCACACCCGCCCCTTAAACCTCCATAATCCATCTCCGTCCACCGCAAAACCCTGCAACCTTCCCTCGCAGACAGCCTTCAACACCTTCCTGAACTCCTCGTCCTCCTGCTGCGCCCTCGCTATCTCCCTTAGAAAGACACTCGACACCTGAAGATGACTCACTCTTACACTGGTGGGGGTAAGGGTAACTCCTAGGCCCAGGTTCCTAAACTGCTCTATCAATTGGGCCTCTCTGACCATCATGTGGGCTACGCTCACCGTCCTACGACTCAACGCGTTCGCAACCACATTCGCCTTCCCTGGATGGTAGTTCAGCTCAAAATCGTAATCCTTTAGGAACTCCATCCAGCGCCTCTGCCTCATGTTCAGCTCCTTCTAATCAAACAAATACCCGAGACTCTTGTGATCAGAGAACACCTCGAACCTGACCCCATACAGGTAATGTCTCCACATCTTCAGAGCAAACACCACTGCCGCAAGCTCCAAGTCATGAGTCGGGTAATTAAGCTCGTGTGGCTTCAACTGTCGTGAAGCATATGCCACAACGCTGCGATGCTGCATTAGCACGCATCCCAACCCCTTCCCTGAAGCATCACAGTAAACCTCAAAGGGCTCACTGGGGTCTGGTAGTGTAAGCACTGGAGTCGAGGTCAACCTATTCTTCAACTCCGTGAAGCTACTCTCGCACTCCTCCGACCAAAAGAAAGCAGCATTCTTCCTAGTAAGCTTCGTCAAGGGTAATGCTATCTGGGAGAAGTTCGAAATGAACCTACGGTAATATCCGGCTAGCCCAAGAAAGCTCCGAATCTCAGTCACCGTAGTAGGTCGCTCCCAGCTCATCACTGCCTCTATCTTACTAGGGTCCACAGAGATACCTCCCTTCGACACAACGTGCCCCAAGAACTTCACCTCCTCCATCCAGAATTCACACTTCGACAGCTTCGCGAACAGCTTCTTCTCCTTCAGCACCTCCAGCACCACCTTCAAGTGGCTCTCATGCTCCTTTCGCGTCTTCGAATAGATCAGAATGTCGTCAATGAAGACAACAACAAACCTATCCAAATAGGGTCTAAAGATCATGTTCATGTAATCCATGAACACCGCAGGAGCATTGGTCAGTCCAAAGGACATAACCATGAACTCGTAGTGACCGTAACGAGTCCTGAAAGCCGTCTTCGGGATGTCCCCATCCCTCACACGGATCTGATGGTACCCTGACCTCAAATCTATCTTCGAAAACACCTGGGCACCTCTCAGCTGGTCCATCAAATCATCTATCCTAGGCAGCGGGTACTTGTTCTTGATGGTCACTTTGTTCAGCTGCCTGTAGTCTATGCACAACCTCATACTCCCGTCCTTCTTCTTCACGAACAACACTGGTGCTCCCCAACGTGACACACTGGGTCTGACAAACCTCTTCTCCAATAGCTCCTCTAACTGAGTCTTAAGCTCCGCCAACTCTCCGGGGGCCATCCTATAGGGTGCTATGGATATGGGTCCCGTCCCGGGTACTAGGTCTATGGCAAACTCAACCTCTCTGGCTGGGGGAAACTCGGGTATGTCCTCAGGGAAAACCTCCGGGTAATCTCTCACTACGGGAAGCTCACTCAACACCTGACCCTTAACAACCTCACTAGCGGCGAGAAACATGTAAGCATCACTCGTAACCCCACAACAGTTAAGCCTAATGGCACTAACATATAGCTCTACAGGTGTGACTAATGCAGAAGGAACAGAAGGAAAGATAACGGATTTCGCATGGCAATCAAGCAAGACTCAATTGGCGGACAACCAATGCATGCCTAAGATAATGCCTAGACCTGTCATGGGCAAGCAAATGAGATCAAAAATGAATGTCCTATCATCTATATGAAACCTACACCTCATGCAAACTAAACATGTCCTAAGGGGTGCAACTGTAGGGGTAGATACTAGCAGGTCATATGGCAATTCTGACATATGCAAACCTAGGCTCCTAGCATGATCATGTGATATGAATGAATGTGTGGCACCGGAATCATAAAGTACAACTAAGGACTTTCCAGAAACCAAACACGTACCTATGATGAGATCGTCTGATCGCTCTGCGCCCTCCACTGTGACCGTGAAAACCCTGCCCTGGTGCTGTGGCCTGTGAGAGGAAGAAGGTCGAGATCCTCCAGCTGGGCACTCCTTAGCAAAACGCCCCTGTGCGCCGCAACGATAGCACACGTTCTGACCGGCGCGACACTGACCGCCATGAAGCTTGCCACAAGTCGCACATGGAGGTGGGGCGGGCAGTGCTCTGGGCGCTGCTGCAGGCTGCTGCTGCTGTGGTGGCTTCTGCTGCTGCTGTGGCCGACGAGCCTGGCCATACGGCTGAAAACGAGCAGAGGCAGGGCGGCTAGTCTGTTGTGGTGCCGGACCCTTCCTCTGAGCGTCAACCCTCTGTGGTGCAACTGGGCGGCTGGTCTCCTCTACGATCCTGCAGGTATCCACCATCTCCCCGTAGTCTTTTATCTTCATGTGCTTGACCATCCTCTTGATGTCTTGGTTCAGCCCAGCACAGAACTTCATGCACTTCTAGCCCTCCTTCGGGTTCGCCTGGTAGATCTCTGAAAATCGGATGAGCTCCTCGAACTTGGCGATGTACTCAGGTATGGTCATAGTGCCCTAACGGAGATCAAGGAACTCCATCTCTTTGTCCTGGCGAACTGTCTCAGGGAAGTACTTCTCATAGAACATGTCCTTAAACATGTCCCATGTGATCGCTACACCCGTCGCGTCAGAAGTGCGACGAGCGTCGTTCCACCAGGAACGTGCCTCCATCTGCAGCATGAAGGTGGCCAGCTGCGTCTTCTGCACCTCTGTGCACTGGACCACTGTGAAAATATCCTCGATACCCCTCAGCCAGTCCTCGGCTACTGAAGGATCTGTAGTGCCAAGAAAAGGAGAGGGATTGGCCCTCTTGAAATCAGCGAAGTAGGAACTGCCATTACCCGCAGGTGGCGGCGCTGTGCGGCTGCTGAGTCATGTGGTCCACCATGCGGTTCATGGCCCTAGCCATCTCCATGAACGCCTCAGCTGAAACCCCATTACCTTGCCCGGTCGCCTCAGGATGCTCTGTCTCTAAATCATCCCTAGTACGTCTGTGAGGTGCCATGTCCCTGTGCACAAAAACAAGAAATATCGAGTTGATCAGGCTCCACATCACAGTTATGTATGCACAGTTACAATGACAGCCAAACAGTACGTTCACGCACCTCAACACTAATTAAGACACATAAGAGGTATGCGCGTGATAACTAACGTGACATGCAACAATAGCATAACAGGTCCATTACCCCAAGCCCTGTAAGGAAGGACCCGCTCTGATACCAAAATGTAACACCCTACTAGATAGCCCCTAGTGCTATAGTCATTTAGGGCCATTTCATAAGGGTTACCTCCTGTTATCATGCCTATACTTGTTTTAAAATACTTGTACGCGGAAAATACGTGGGAGAATTTTTCGAAAATCGTTTGCGGAATATAAACATAAGGGCATTGCATATAATATAGCGATAATATATGACACATGACATAGTCTGAATAATACCTCATAAAATAAATAAAATAAACAAACATAGTCTCCCCAAAACATACAATCAAGAAAGTAAATAAATGTAATAGGTGTCATCCCATGAGCCTAAAACTGAGACCCATGAGACTCCACGAATACAAACCATAACTGAAAAATAAATACCGGCTAACATATGTCCGGACTCAAAATAAATACAAATAAATGCTAACATGTGAAGTAAACATAATCCATAACGTATAGATGGGAACTGATAAGTCTAAAGATGAATAAACTGTAAAAAAACTAAAGTTGCGCGGGCTCCTCATCCGCTCCTGTGTCCTGTGGAATCTCATCATCTAAAATGGGGGAAAAACGAGGGGTGAGTACTGGGAAGTAACTCAGCAGGGGAGCCGCTCCAGGTTTATTAATAAAATAGGTGTAGTATGAGTGCATTCAGTTTCAGTTATAAGTTCTAAAATCATCTTTCCCGGAACGACCTTCCTAAGTGCCTCTTGCCCATTTTATATCATATGCATACGCAATATATATCATGATATAATCCTTGTGTGTGCTCTACGTGCCATTTAGTCATATAAGGGAACTTAGTCAAGCATTACTCTATGTCACAGTAACCTGTAAAACTTAGACTTAACTTCTAACTTTACTTTACTCTGTTATACACTTTTCTGTTTTGGCCTTCCCACCCTCTGAACCTTTTCCTCCACATCACCGACCCCTAGGCATGAGCTCATCCTAAACTATATTGGGGAGAGGGGGTATTCACCTTCCTTCAGTGATAGAGTTGCATGTCGAGGTTGTCACACCTCCCTCAGCAACAACTACCACATGTCGAAGGTTATATGTGTTTTACTTTAATCTTGATCTTTAACCTTTCCACCTTCCCTCAGTAATGGAGTTGCATGTCGAGGTTTAACTCACCTCCCTCAGCCACAACCATCACATGTCGAAGGCTACTTATAACACATACTCATTCACATAGTCATCCCATAACATCATGACATTCATTAAACAACATATTTAAAGCATATAATGCATAATTAACTCATATATATCAGTTACATAAGTTGTAGAACGCATTAGGGTGCATAAAGGGTCAAAACAGTTCATTTTCGCACAAACAGCACTGTTGTAATCGATTACACGGGTTGGTAATCGATTACTGTAATCGATTACACAGACTGGTAATCGATTACTGTAATCGATTACGCAACTCTGTAATCGATTAACAGAGAACAGCGTTTTCTCGCGATTGGGATTTCGGGCATCGTAATCGATTACGAAGTCGTGTAATCGATTACGAAGTCGTAAAACACGATTCTTGAGTTTCCAAAACACGTTTTTCAATAGCCATTGGCCAAAATATGAACCTAACATCGTCCCAATCAATAGAAAACGTTGTTATACCAATTCCAATCATAAAAATACGTTTAAATCACTTTCCAATTCGTAAAACCCCTTTCTTTTTCAAAACCAATTTCATAAATCAACCCTTTCATGAACCCTAATGGGAAAAACAACGAACAACATTGAAAACTTCAACAATTCATCAATATACTTGAAATTTCATAACAATTATAATGCCTAACCCCTACCTCTTGAAGACAAATCCTTGTTTTAAGACGGAATCCTAGTTTCACGAACGGCCCGACTCCGACGATGACCCTTTTCGAAGAAAAGCAACCGGTAGAAACGTCCGGCTTGGTGAGAGGATCAACAATATGTAATTACTTTTGGGATTGGGCGAGTATTTGTGGGTTTTTCTTAACGTGGAATGGCTATGGCTATGAGGGTTCTTGAGAGAGAAACAATGGAGGCTCTGGAATGGAGAGGGAGAGTGTTTCTGACCAAATGAGCTGGAAAAATAGGGTTTATCTTTTTATATTCTGAGCTACTAGGTTTTAAGAGTCATCGTGGGGCCCACCCGTCACTTAAAAACATCCGAAAACTCATTCTACGCGCTGTGTAATCGATTACATCGGACTTGTAATCGATTACAGGTCTTCGAAAAAGCCCAAATCTGAAACTTGACTAGCTGTAATCGATTACCAAGGAGCTGTAATCGATTACTGGGCACGAAAAATGCCCAAAAACACTCCCAAAGTGTCCCAACTCACATACTAACATTCATATACCCATAATGACTTAATGTAACATCAATGCACACATAAATACACATAAATACTCATAAAAACACATAGCATAGATACTTTAAACCAGGGGAAACATGTTCACTCAAACCCAATTAAGTTCCAATTAAAGTCCATTACCCTTAATTTCCTTTAATTAGGACCTAATAAAGATCGGGGTGTTACACTTGATAGTTTAATTGTTGTGATATTTGTGATTGAAATCAGCTGTGCAAAAGAAATTCAAAATATTGTGAAAATTAAATCATTGTTATTGACATATTGATTTCTGTGTATGTCACATAATTGATTTAGATTCTGAAGTCACAAATAATATTTTTGATTCTTATTGTTTTAACTAATTATTGACAAGTATCAAAGACTTGATCAATCTTTGAGAATTGCAGAAGTGTTAGAATAATAAAGAAGAATTTCAAAAAGTGTACACAACCAATTCACCCCCTTCTTGGGTTGTGTGAGCATAGCTTGGAGGTGTTTCTAAAGAGACCCTCACATCATCAAATATAAGTACATGATGATGAATTATATGATTAATGAATGTGTTATGAATGATCTTGCAATAATAGGATTTTATTGTATAAGTGATTGTATGATTATTATATGATTGAAATGCTCTTGAAATGATGTTGATGATACAGTGAGGGTATGATGTTGTGATAATATGATAATGAGAAGTATTATGAGAGATAAAGGGATTAGTAACCTTCGTCATGTAACGAGAGCTACTTAAGAAGGGTTGGCAACCTTGTCATGTAGCATCGTTACTGAAGGAAGATGAAGTTACCCCTCTCCCCATTATGATAGGATGAGCTCATACCTAGGGACCCTGGTAGGATGGAGGAGATGTAGAGGAGGGTAGTTTGCCAAAAGATTTAAAGTAAAGTTAAAGTTAAGGAAAAGTCAAGTTATGAGATGTAAATGATTTTAATGCATATGATGATAGCGCATAGGTCATGATATTTACGTTAAATTATATAAATACATGTTGCCCGTAAAACTTGTAAAGACGCACGTAGGATCTAAGTTGCTTCAGGAAACATATGTTTTCGAAAACCCAATATAACACGGACTTTGTATTATTCACTTATTTCACAATAAACTCGAAGTGACGCCCCTAATGAACTAACTTCCCAGTTGCTCACCCCTTATGTCTTTCCCTTCTTTAGAGGACACAGTGGATCTGAACGTGCAGGCAAGCCAAGGACTGATGGAACCATAGTTTACATTTCTCGTACTTTTGTGATGAAATTTGCCTTATGTACGAATTATTGTTGTTTAGATGTTTTTGTAAGCTTTATGTTGAGACTGGACTTATGTTAGCTAGCAGATAATTATGTATGGTTTATATTATGGTGGAACCTCGTGAGCCTCGATTGTTAGACTTGTGGGACAATCCTTTATTATCTATCTACTTAAGTTGAAGATATGATAGGAGACTTTATGTTTTATGAGTTCAGAATGTATGTATGGATATACTTAATGTATGAACATATGTTTGTTTAATAGTGTGATATACGTAAGTGGAGAACTCTTACTTTCAATTTAAAATTATTTTAAAAGACGAAACTCCCGAGTATTTTCCGCATATATTACTTTTGAAAATGAGTCAAGCTATGACATTGAGACGTCACGTAACCCTCGATAATTGGTCCAAGGTGACTTAAGTACTAAGGGTTATACTTGGGTTACATTTGGTATCAGAGCAAGGTCCATCCTTATAGGGCTTGAGAACTTGACCCTTTATGTTTTTGTTGCATATACGGTAAGTAGAGATCGTCCCCACGAGGATTAACACATTGAGCAACAATTCACTAGTAATATCTCTAATTAGACAATTGAATGAATAATCAAATCAAGTTAAACTCTAACTAAGCAATAATAATAAAGGAAAATAAGAAGTAATGAAATAATGAGTAAAAGTCAATTGTAAAAGCGGTAGGGACTCAGGGTTATCTAATTTTCTGGAGTTTAAATCAATAATCATTAACTTTGAATCTCACAAGAATAAATTAATGAACGAATTCAAATAATTGTATCTCAATTCCTTGGCAATCCAATTCTACTCTTAAATTATTAAAATGTCAATCCTTGAACATATTATAATCAAAGAGAACAATAAGAACAATTACCTAATTCATAGTTCACACAATTTACAACTTTATTCCTAAATATTGCCCCAAGTCCTCGTCTACATCCCCATCATAGGTCCCCATCCCATTTTCCATGGGATTCAATCTTTGCGGATATCCATGGGTTTATGCTAAAAAAATTCAAGAAATATGAAAAAGAAAAAAAAATCTAAACTTTACTATAAAATCTCTACGGATATCCATGGGTTTAGGCCTCATACTCATCCTTGTTGCTGGTAATCCCTACGAATATCCGTCTTTACGATTTTTTTCCCCATCCCTAATCACTTCGTGCCCGAGCCAAGCTCAGAGAAGGCTAATAATCTAAATCTAATACACTTTCTCCATTTTCTTTTCTTTTCGTTTTCGATTTAGTTTATCCTCTTTCTCTGGCTGGTAGGAATATGTTGGTGCAATCTAGCTAGAAGAATAATTCTTTTTTAATGTCCATGGTATTCAGAGCTTGACCCTGACTAATTTATTTCCTTGGATTGCATACTCGAGAATGAGAGGTAAGACTTCCAACAAGAATTCTTTCCATTTATAAGACTCGAACCCGAAATTTTGTTTAAGAGATAACAACATACTTACTACTCGTGTCGATCCTGTTGGTAGCTAGAAGAATTATTTATCTAGGTGTTTTCTTAGCTTTTAAGGACAATTGTTAATGAAATGGTTAGCGGTTAATGCATAATAACTATATACTATATAGGCCCAAGTAGATGCTCAGTATATAATAGGGGTGGCAATTTCCCCCGCCAAATGGGGACCTCGCGGGGACTTCCTCGCTTGGGGCTTCACGGGTGGGAATTTTTTTTCCCGTGGGGTAGGGGTTAGGACCAGATTCCCCTTGTAGTAAATATGGGATGGGGGTGGGTATAGCCTTCCTGCCCTGTAGAACCCTACATCATCCTGCATAAATATTATTTTTAAAATATTTATTTGTATATTTTTACGTAAAATATTTATTTATCTTATTTGAAGAAGATTTAAGTAATGTTATAGTATTAAAAAGATATATATGGATCATGTGGTCCAAATTATTACCCACAACTCAACTTAAATACCCTATATACAAAAAAAAAAAAAAACTTTAATTCCTAAATTTATTAGGATTAGGCATGTTGAAAATAAAAAATAAATAAATCATAAACTTAAGGTGAAGTAACACAATTAAGAAACAAATTCTAACCTCACCCCACTCACTTCATCCTCATTCCTTAACCTCAAGCCTCACCAACTGCCACTACTTTGCCTCCTCTGCGTGCCTCTGCTCTGCGTTGGTGCAAACTCTAATTAAAATATCTCTAATTTTTAAAATAAATATTTATTTTATTTATATTTTATGTTCATTTCATATTTTATCATTTTAAATTTTTTTAAAAACTATGTTGAATTACTATGTTAAGTTTAAATTCTGAATTGTTAATATTAGACTAAATACCCAAAATGGTCCTCCAGAAATACATCGCGGGACAAATTAGTCCCTCAGAATTTGAAAGTTCAATATTGGTCCTTCACATTTCAAAAAGGGAGACAAATTCGTCCTTCCGTACATGTCCGTACAATGATTTCTTTGTTGTACGGACATGTACGGAAGGACGAGTTTGTCCCTCTTTTTGAAATGTGAAGGATCAAATTGGACTTTCCAATTCTGAGGGACCAATTTGTCCCGCGATGATATTTCTGGAGGACTAAAATGGGTATTTAGTCTAAATATTATAATTGGAATAATTAAATTTTTTATTATTTATATTTTTTCCATTTTTTATTTTTGAGAATTATTTTTGCATAGGTGGAAATTCTCTATGAGATCCCCATAGGGAATGAGAATCAATAATGCTAATTATATAGCATAAATACATCCAACTAATATACATAATGTATTATATACTATACGTAATGTGTGCATGTAACACATTGAATATAACACACATAATGTATAGTAAATAGCACAGTAAAATATTAATTGACCATATTTTTATTGTACGACCAACATTATTGAATACAAAATGAAGATGGAAAAATACATTATCGCGGAGGTAGAGGTGAGGAAGGTACTCCCCACCCCCGCCCTCATGATTACCACCCTTTACTATATATAAATTCCACATGTCATCACTTTCTTATCTACTTATCATGTCACACTCGAAGATTCTCCAAAGTCATATCTCTCAATTACAACCTTTTCCCACATCGAACTACATTTGCAATCAAAATTAAGACCCTTCGACACAAATCAAGACGTCAATGCTACCAATGATTTTCAATAAACTTTTTAAATGTTGGGTTTTGCTAAGGGCACTTGTTAAGATAACAAAAGTAGAAAGATTCTCCTTGAAAACATACATTTTGATATTTTCTATGTAATGGACCCACCATAGCTTCTTTAATTTTTTAAGAATTTACTTTTTTTAGTATCATTAACAAGTGCCCTAAGGTAGCGTTTGATTATAGATACAATACACAAAATACAATACAATACACACAATACAGAAATTTTGGAGTGTTTGTTAACAAGTACAGATACACAAAATTCTTGTATCAGTACAAGAAATATCTGTATTTTCTGTCTCTTTTAAAAATAGGTACAGAAATACACAAATACAATACAGAGATTTAATTAAATTTTATTCCCAGTTTTTCCCTATTATATTTGCATTATTCCAAATGTACCCGTACACTAATCACTATTGTTGCAACACCACCACCTCTTATCACCACCTTCTTCTTGTTCTGCCGGTACTGAACTTCGTCGCTGCACCCACCACCACCACCATCAATGTCGTCTCTCGCTCTCTCTCTCTTTTCTTTGTCCACCCCTTCCAAGATTCACAACTCAAAGAAGATTCACAGTAGCAGCAGCGCTTGGTCTCGATGGAGGTCCACCAACGTGGACATCGCGCGGCTGCAGTACCGGAGCCTTTCGCCATCGTACGACTCCTCCTTTTCCACCGGATCGAAGAGTCAAGTTCTACATCCACCTCCATAGCTGCTCTCTCTCTCTTCTCTGTTTCTCTTTCTACCTCCGCTCCCTCTCTTCTCTATTTCTCTCTTTCTCTGTTCCATGACAGTGATATTGTTGCCTCATGTCTCTATTTATCTCTGTCTACCTTTGCTCCCTCTCTTATTTGTTTCTCTCTCTACCTTCATCCCTCTCTTCTTTGCTTTGTTTCTCTCCCTCTCTCTATTCTATGGCGGCAGTGGGTGTTGCAACATGTCTCTTCCCTCATGGCAGCCACTGCCGCCGGCGTTTGCCCTCTATTTACCGCCGATGATGATGAGTGATGGTGGTGGAGGTGATTTGGGTCTTCAAGGAGCTAATCAGGATTCATAGTTTTTTATTTTGAATTAAAAAGGTTAGGATTGTCATTTTAAATTAAATATAATTCTTGTACAAAATAAAACAAATATAATACAAATACATAATACACAAACTAAACTGTCTTGTACAACTTAACAAACATAATACATAATACATAAAAATTTCTATATTTGTATTTTTTTATTTGTATTTATGTCTTGTATTTTCTGTATTCATAAACAAACATGGCCTAAGGGCACTTATTAGCAAAACTTATCCCCTTTTATGACATCTGGATCGATGTGTTCAAACTTCAAAGTACAAAAAGTGCTAAAAATTATTTGTTTTAGGCAACATTCCTCTGATACTTATATTTATATGTCAATGGAATGCACAAGCGAATATTGTCATTGACATTGACAAATGCCATTATTTTATACTGTAGATGTTAAAGACATTACGATGATGCATGCCTTATGGTCACTACTTAATAGTAATATCATTTATACGAAAATAATTTTAATCTCCATGTCATTCTATCCGAATGAAATATGGATCCTATTACTCCACTTCAACAATGAATAGTTTTCATTGACACAAAAAAATATAGTTCAAAAATATTTCTCACTATTTAATTCTCTATAACACAAGGTCCAATAGCATCATCCATCACAGAAAAACTATATATGTGTATATATACCATTTAGTACAACAATCTCTAGCCGCAGGATGAATAGAATTTTGCTATACTGACTCAAATTCAAGTTAATACTATGTGGCAGCATCAATCATATACGTCATAATAGTCAATAGTCATCCTCTACAAAAGAGGAATGCTATTTGTACATAGAATAGTGTCATCCACCTATTTTCCACCCATTCAAAAGTTGGCAACTTTTATAAAAATGTTGGCAAGTTGCCAACATATTCATAAAAGTTACCAATTTTTTAAATGGGTGGAAAATTGATGGATATGTATTATTATATGTACAAAGAAGCATTTTCCTCTACAAAAATAAGGAGCACAGTTGCCCAAGTAAAAATCATTCACAATGACTTATCCCAACAAAAAGTATTATTCAAAATGGAAAAGAAATTAAAAAAATCTCACCACCCTTTATATAGTTACAATTGATATCCAATGACTAAATTAAAATCTACAGAAAAGCTAAAATGGCAACCAAATATAAACAACACTTGTAGAAACGAGAATTTGAACTGACTGGAGATATATTATTATAATAACGACAAATTGATGATGAATACTAATAGCTTGTCAACACTAATAAATTTCAGAAAGCAAACAAAATCCATTATTTTAGAGGCTCTACACTTAATGAAGATTGTTTCATAACATCTGCCAAAGGGGCTTCTTGATGGGAAGAACTACAAAGGGAAACATACAGACAATGATTTGATATTGAGAAGCGAAAATGATCAGGAGAAGGAAGTTTACGGTGATTAATTGCAAAAAACCGACAAAACCGAGCCAGCTGATATGGTTAAAACTTAGTAGACTGCATATATAATTTCACTATATACAAAAAAAGGCTTGGAACCTGAAAATCAAAAGTAAGATAACTAGATTGCAAAGATCTACACATACATACATATATAATTTTCGAAGATCCTAACCAGCCTCCATTGGTTGAGGAGGCAATCTAGTAACCACTCTTCTCCTACATTGCCAGTTGTATGACTATATGGCGATGAAGTGCAATAATATAATGAAAAGGGACCAAAACAAGAGGTTGTTGAGACAACTGAGCAAGAAAGGTCGAAAAATGAATCAATTAATGATCAAAGAGAAAGACATTGTACCCTGTCTGGGAGATTCCTAGGCAATGGGACTGCAGTAACATATTTCTGGGAGAATGATTTCTGAGCACAGGCACCTGCTTCAGAGGATGATGAGGCCTCTGCCCCATCATTTTGTGCCCGTCCATGGAACTTGGCAAATCGATTGATGACAGAGAATCTTTCTAAATCTTGACATTCCACTCTTAAGTCCAAAATTGAGGTTCTGCTATCCAATCTGCAAGATTGAGATAATAAACGGCAGAAAATAAGTACAAAAAATTATATCAATCATGCAAAGATAAATGAAAGCGTAGAATTGAAACAATAACCTAATCAAATAACAGCAGTAAAAACAACCAAAATAAATGGGGAATAAAAAATAACAGCTATATTTCAACAATTTCAACTTGTCAAACCACGCAAAATCAATAGAAATGACAAGAAGTATCTGTTGAAACATTAAATACTTTTAGACACAAAGCTAAAGCATCTGTTCATTATTGATAATAAAGACAGATAGCCTGTCAATGAATTGGTCACTTGTATGCGCAAGACAAGCCATTTGCTTCTCCCATAAATAAGATAAAATAATTTAAAGTGCGTATAGAACTGAAAAACTATGATAGTACCTCAATATATCACTTTCCAATTTCTTTGCTCTACTAACAAGGTCTGTAACTTCCAAAACACACTGATCAATTTTCTCGGATGATTTAGGCTTCTGGGGCAGACTACAGAATAAATGATCCAAAATTGTCATTATTACATGAAGCAGGGTTTATATACAAATCATTATATGAACCATTAAAAGAAAACTTCTTACAGGTTTTGGCTGCCGGGAGGCAAGGGTGCATCACATCCAGATTCTGATATTGAATTGCTTGCCTCTCCTAATGCTAATCTGGCAACGGAGTAGAGCACACTCTCATGATGTGACTTCACATCTGCGAAAAGAACTGCTGCTGGAGGAGGGCTAAGTAGTTGCTGCATTAGCTGTGTAGTCAAGACAAGCCTCCTTTTCGACTTAACTGCCGCAGGCAAATCTTCAACTATCTCAGCTTCATTTTCAACCTATAATTAATTATAGGCAGTGAGATTAACCATTAATTTAAGAATTTGAAGATTCATGAATTAGACAGATTTAATTCTAGACAAACCTTCTCAATCAATCTATTTGAAGCTTGGGCCCATTCTAATTCCGCAGTGCTGCCAAATAATGAAAAAGCAAAATTAGTAAAAACACGGAATCTTTCTTTCAAAACTGAAAAAAACATATGTTTGACTTCTGAATATACAGGATATTTTCCAAAAACAACATAGCAAGGATAAATAAGTGCAATTACTTGGTTTAGTCAACCACCTGATATTTCGAAGTCTCTCAAACCCCCGTGTCAATTCTTTATGCCATGGCAGGAGTTCAGATGTGGCACTTTTACGCTTCTTTGATCTCGTAATAAGCAAATTAGATTCAACTGCCGGATGAGTCGATAATAGTGGAGGTACAAGCTCACTTGCATCAGAAGCAGGTATTGGACCTTTCCCAGCATAACCAGGTTGAGCATTACTGAGATTATCAACTTGCTCTATTGAATTACAAAGTGGCATACTATTCAACTGGTTTCGTACAATGAAAGGTTGGTCCATAATCTGAGAAGCATTCATCTTCTGTACATCATACATTGGAAATACCTTACCATTTTTAAAAGTTCCATATTGCTCAAACCAAGATGGTGTCATCTGGGGATTTACCAGAGCATGATTGCTTCTGACAGAAGTTGCTCTATTACTATCAGAGTGATTAATAACATTTTTCTGACCATATCCAACCACCTCCTGAGAAGATGCATTCATGTCGAGCCCAGCACCTGGCTTAGCTGGAAAGCTTAGAATACCAGGATCTGATGACTGCCCGGAAGAATTATTTCTAGACATGTCTTTGACCATGTTATCATATCCATATGACAGCTGTTGTCCAGACTTGGAGTCTATGTGCTGTCTGTCCACCACATTATCTGAAACTTTGAATCTTTTACCATCCTGATTATTAGGATCAATCTCCACATTTCTCACTGATTGGACTTGATTCAGCAACGATAAGTTCTGATTTGAACTATTGTTTGGTCTTAAAGAGCGACCAAAAACTTCAATATCTCTAGAGGTAGCAGCTGGGCTAGGTAGAGATGGATCAGACATTTTCACCCGTGATGTACTTGCAGCGTCTTCAGCAGCATTAACACTCTCAGGCAATGTCTGCTGGCCAGAGCTTTCTCTATGCAAATTTCCTACAGAACTATTGGAATATGGAGAACAAGGACCACCTTTCTCTGAGTTTTCATCACCTGACCTTTGTGAGCTTGTTCTCATTTCACAAATGTTAGTTTGTTGAGACTGGAATGGAATCTTTGAAGCACTAGCATGTTGCTTGCTAGAAACACTGGTCCATACATTGTGTAGAACTTTTGAAAGGGTGTGTGCATCACAAGTAACAGAAGGTTGAGTACCAGCCTCTGCTGCCAAAATTTGAATGGCAGGATCTCCTTGAGGAATCTGGTCCATACCACTCAACTTGGGCATGTCCTGAGCAGATTCCAATTCAGATTGACTTGTTTGAGAACTTTCACGATATTCATCTATTAGATTCATGGAAGCAGTGCGATCAACAAAAGTTGCATTAGCAGATTGAGTACTTGACACTTGTCCACCAAGGTTAGCCATGTTCTTATTTAGAGGATTGATCCTGGAGAAAGGAAAGCCAGATGGAAAAGTCTGTGGAACATTTCCTAGTGAACTGTATTGTGAGGCTTTATCTAAATTCTGTCCTGCTGTAGGAGAAATATTTTTCCTAAGCTCCCCATGAGATGAATCATGATAAGGGAAAACCTGATTAGTACCTAACCATGTATGTCCCCTATTTCCCATCTCAGGTACATGAGGTGTAAGGCCTGTCCCTGCTAATCCATCAGACACAATGGGAAGCTGTTGAGTAGGAGGAGCCAATTGTAAACCAAAGCCCTGAGATGAAGAACTTTGCTGATGATGTACAACAGGCCCCTCAGAAGATTCAGTATCAGTCATCCTGAAAGATAAATGGTGATTAGAAGAGCTAGCATTTGTTGTCGCAAATTGAAATGACATAACCTCTTGACTGATCAACTTTATGAAGTACATGAATAATTTGCCCACAATAATTTTAACAAATTGAAGCAAACAGTTGAGCTTGGGTCATCACATAGGTCATGAAAGAATACACAGATGGAAAAAGAAGATAAAACAAGTAGTAACATCAATTACGGGAGATATTGCACATCAAATCATCAAAATGTAAAATGCATGCATGCCATGGTTACTCACTATCACAGAAATCAAAATATTTCAATAATAATTAAGAAGATACCACATAATAAAAGTCATAAGCTAGAGAAGAAAACTTTTGAACTCGACTACCTTGGCGAAGCAGCCTTGTTCAAAGCATAACTACCAACATTTCTATCGAATGAAGATGAAGTCTTTGGCATATGAACTGGATGTATGATTTTTGAGGTATTATTATCCAAGCTTTTTGTGTCAACCTGAAGAGCAATTGCATGCATCAGTTAAATTTTTAATATAAACAAATTCCATCCTCAAATACATAGAGAAAATTTCATTCAACTAAACACTTGCATATTAGTATTAAACAGGGGCAAGTATCACAAGTCACCTCTTTTTCAGCATGATTCTCATCAGAATGGCCATACTTTGACTGCCCAAGATAGCTATGGTCATGACCTTTCTGGCCTCCAAGAGTTTGAGGCTGTGAATTGATGACACGCTTGTCTCCATAAGGCTCCATTTCATCATTCACACCCCCCATTGGGTGATACTGAAATTTACGTGTTACAGGATGTCTTCGATTTCCCTGGCCGGATAACTTGGGACTACACACATCACTTCCATCTCTCATGCCATCTGCTCTATGAAGGGAATGATTAGACCCAAGACCATCTATTGACTGTTCATTTTGGTTTGAGTTCTCCGCAACATGAACCTCACTTTCTACCTTTCCATTTGATGATTCCAAAATTAATGGGTTCATCTCAATATGATGCCTATATTTCCCTGGAGTTTCATTTCTTCTGTAGTTCCCTGCCAAATCCGCATCAATACTAGATAGCTGCTGGTTGCTTCTCCATGCAGCCCCTGAATTTGTTAAGGCAGCAACACGATTGACAACAGAATCTTCCCCACAAATCTGCATATGACCTGCAGAATTTACTTGCTGCAACCCAACAGATGAATTAGTATCAGAACCAGGCTCCCACATAGCATGAACCTGCCCCACCTCCTTGCTATGGGGCTGCAATGTGTTTTCATTTTCGAGAGTTTTGAAAGTAGTACTCATATCAAGTGGAGCTGATTTCATAACATCCCAGCCATTAGATTTATTGAATGGACCACCACTACTATTAGATGTCGATATGACCTGTTGATGAGTCCAAGAATCTGATACAGCCTTCTCATTTTTTTCAAAGCCTGAAGAGTTAGCAGTACTTCCATATACATGACCCCCTTCTGCATGTTGTTTCTGCTGAGGACAGCAATCTAACCATTTGCCCTTTTCTAAAAACTGTGGAACTGACCTATGAGAATCAGTCTGCAACATGCCATGCTGTTCATGTGAAGCATCAGGACCTGAACGGTGAATTCCAGAAACACCAGCATAGTTTTCAGTGGTATCGAGCCTACTAACATCATCCGGCTGAAGAAAAGGTCTTGAATTTACATTGGAAGTTGATTGCAAATTACTGTCAGTCCAAACTGAATGTTGTTTTCCATTATCGATGGTGGAAGGTCGATCAATTCCAGAAGAACGTTCCATGTTCTGGAAACTTAGACCACTCCACTCCTCCTGAATGCCTATTTCAGTACTTGATGTTTCAGCCACAGCAGACTGCATAAGTGCACTCCAACTTCCACTCTGAACAGATGGTAATCCATTAAAACTATCAGTACCATCCAGCAAATTGAGACTAGCAGTATTCCTGCCAAATCCATCCCATAGGCTGTCATCTGAACCAAATAAAATCTTCTCTTCAGTTGGATCGAGGGTAGCCACATTCTGTGAAGGAGGGTCCTGCTCTATCATCTTGTCTTGTAACATCTCCGAAGATCCTGCCAGTTCTTGCCTCCCATGAAAATCTTGCATTGGTACGATTCTTTGCTCAGAATTCACTTGCTGAAAATTCTCCATATGCAGTCCACTATTAATACCATGAGCAGTAGAGTCAAACATACTTTTTCCATGAATATCCCGTCTTGAAACAGAAGTCCCATCATTTGCATTAGTTTGGTCTGAAAATGGAGCATATTGATGAGCAGGAAATGAATTGCCACTTGCTGACATGTAAGGAAAAGGTTTGTCCCCGGGAAAATGCGAATACTGTTGTGGGATAGAAACCTGAGACACTGCAGGCTTATCTGCTTGAACATGAGAATAAAGATTAGGGGCAACTCTTGAGCCAGAAACTGGAAGCCCATAGAGAGACTGATCGCCCTGATTTGGAACAAAACTCATCAAGCGCAATGCCTGCCCTTGTTCAGGAGATAACATAAGTCCATTAGAAGACCCTTGCATTACTGGCGATGCACCACGCTGGAGCCAATTTGCATTGGTCGGTACAACTTCAGGCTGCCACATAAGGTTAGATGCCTCATTGATGGGAATGCCATTGATAAGAGATGCAGGATGGCTTGCAACTACCTGTTTTGAAAAGGAAGAAGCTGGAGTCATGGAATTCTGTTGCCTTGCTTCCAGCTGATGGAACTGTTGCTGCCTCTGTACTCCTTGCATATGGTTGAGCATTGCTTGCTGCTGTAATAGATGCATTTCATTAATCCCTGACTGCTGTCTAGGCAAAGACTGAAGCATACCACTATGGCGACCACTTATTTGTTGTTGATCTCCAAAAAAATCAAAATTGACAGGAGATTCCGCAGCATCATTCCTAGCCGCATTTTTCTTATAGTGTTCAAGACCACTCCCTTGTGACTCTAGCGCTGGCATTCCGCTTGATAGGCTGTGCCAATCAGGTTCTGAATCCACTCCCAAAATGTTAGCTTCATTCTGCCTAGTCTGGAAGACCTGATGTCCTTGCATATAGCCATTCACAGTTGTTTGTTGGTTTGGCAGCTGATTTCTACCAGATTCAGACCTCAGATTTGACTGTAACAAGTTCAAATCATGTCGCAAAGGTGGAGAGCTAATATGTCCCTGGTCAGAATCTATCTCCCATGAAAAAGCAGAATGATTAGAATGGATAAAGGCAGCTTCAAATCACATAAAGTTAAACAACATCAAAGTTAGAGTTGGTGATCATTGAAACTAATATAGATGTGGAAGAAAAGGGTAACTAAATTTGAAAAAAAAAAATATCATCAATAAAAGGTTAAAAAGTATAATAGGTTTTATAGAATTTCTACCTGAATGTTGTAGATTAAAATTCTTGAAGTTTGAAAAGAAAGGGGCGCTATTTGGTCTCTGGCTACCAGCCCACAAATTGTTTAGTCCAGGCCAATTCCCATCAACAGACTGTGAATGGTATTGTCCCTGGGACAAGTTGTCTTGACCAAAAAAATTATGGACCCTGTCCCCTACTTCGTTTCCAGGCATAGATAATCCAGAGCACAAATTTTCCACAGACAGCTAATGATGAAACGGCCTAGCTGATAAACGAACAAATTCTAATTTTCGAAGACCTACATAGCAGGAAGGTCGAAAAATGTTCCTCCAAAAGTGACACTGGCTAAACACACGCCTATGAGAAACTACCATTTAAATCTGAAATTATTAAAAAAATCCCTGCAAGCAAACAACCAATTGGTGTAAATTAGATACTATAATAATCAGGGAAAGATATGGCAGTTTAAAAAAATCTGGCATCAAAGAATGTCATTCTTGGGCACCATTATTCAAATGTACTAACTCAAAAAAATGTTGTTATGTTCTGACACAACAAAAAAGAAAGGGTTACAATGTTGGACCACAATCTCCCTAGATATATATATGTTTCTAACAAACTGACTATGCATTCATACATTGTTAGAGATAGATTTCCAGATGAAATTAAAGTGTATAGGAGGAAGAAATATAGGGCTAGTATGGGAATTGTAGCAAAAATCTAGAGTGGGCCCTTTGTAACTAACTAGTGGGACGTGGGATTGCTGAGCAAATGATTGGGAAAAAGGGAATATTGGTTAGAATTCTGTTACGAGGGAATGTTTGGCTGCATGATTATTGGGTAGGCTTGATTTTATGAAATAGGCTGGGAGAGAAGAGCTGTTTCAGTCAAGGTTCTGAAAACCGGACCAGACATTAAACCGGATGAGGGAGGGGTTCAAAGGTTTAGAGGTTTAACCGGTTCAACCGGATATAATAAAATATGTATAAATTATATATTTATCTATAAATATATACATATATGATGAATTATATGATATAGAAAAGTTAAAGTGCATGAAAAATATTAATAAAAGTGGAAATTTATAGCATTTGATAAATTTAGAGGTTTAATAATCCTTAATTTTAATAATTAAAGTGTATTATATATTAAATTTTATTATAAAATAGTTATTAAATTTTAAAAAATTAAAATTTTTATTTTTGTATAAGTTGACCGGTACAACCGGTTTTTACCCGGTTTTCACCGATTTTTTCGGTTTCTACCGGTTTTTGACCGGTTTTTCCGGTTTTTGACCGGTTTTCAGAAGCCCGGTTTTTAAGGCCTAATCGGACCGGACAGGGGTCCGGTTCCTGGTTCAACCGGTCCGACCGGCCGGTCCGGTCCGATTTTCAGAACAGTGGTTTCAGTGCTCTACCTCTTGTATTCAGTGTGTACTCATTCAATAATATCTTCTATCATTCTAGCCCTTTATACCTTGTGCCTTCTAACATTTTGGTATCAGCCACTCGATTAGGTGTCTTTGAGGCCTTTATGCAACGCTGCCATGGGTGAGTCAGTAGAAGATTTGGGGAAGAAACTTGATGAGGTGATGCGTCTACTGAAAGAGGACAAGCGACCTAGGCGTCGGGGTCGATCTTCACCCCTTCGTCGTGATCGCGACCGAGTGAGCCCGAGCGACCGATGGCTTAGGGGGTATCAAACGGGTCCGAGGGGGTGGTTGCCATTCCCATCACCGTCACAGAGAGCGCCATGAGTCTGGGTCAAGGGACCGTGACTCGAGGCACTCCCCCCGAACCCGTGATGGTCGTGGCCGTGGTTCGGATCATGAGGAGCAATCGAGCATGGGAGTCATTGTCCTTCTTCTGACCGTGATAGCCGTTCTCCTCGACGCAAGGGGCGTGAGCGCGACCAGAGGGAGGAACTCCCCATTTTCAACGGCGATGATGCGTTGGGCTGGGTGATGAAGGTGGAGAGGTATTTTGAGGTTCACGACATTGACAGTGATGAGCGCATGGAGGTGGTGTTGTTGGCGTTGGAAGGTCGAGCATTCCACTGGTTTCAGTCGTGGGAGGAGTTATCGTCCTTCCCTTCCAGGATTAAATTCAAAGGAGCTTTGCTCCGGCGATTCCAACCAGGATTGGCCAAGGATCCATATGAACCTCTGTTGCGGGTCAAACAAACTGGGTCAGTGATGAGTTACATTGATGAATTTACGTGTGTCTGGCCCAATGCGTCATGTGGACAAGGAAATTATGAAAGGGATTTGTATAAATGGGCTCTGTGATGGGCTAAGAGCTGAGCTTAAGAGTCTAGGTCTACGTTCCATTTCGGAGGTCAAGGATAGGGTCCTATTACAAGAGGAGCGTAATAGAGAATGGAAGGGGAAAGGAGCGATTGGGCCTAGTGAGAGGCCATGGGCCCAGCCTAAAACCAAAGTCATTAATTGGAGACAGAACCCTAAGGCTTTGTTTGGGAGTTTGGAGGGGAGGGGAGGGGAAGGTCTTGGAGGGGAAGGAAGAGAGAGGGAAGGAAAGGAAAGGAAAATTTAATCCTCCTTATGTTTGCAAGTATAAAATTGATTGAAGGAAGGGAATTGAAGTATTTATAATGTAATTTTACCTTTTTATCTTTTATTAGTCTACTTAATTATTTTTTTAGAATTAATTATCTTACTTAAAATATGTTTCTACTAATTAACCAAAAATATTAAATAGAAAATGCATATTTTGTATTATCTTACCTTTTATTAAGATAATTATTTTTATTATGTAAACAATTATCTTTTAAAAAATATATTTTACAACATATTTCTATTATTAAAAAATGTGCATCCCTTAATTTTTCATTTATAAAATAATTATTTACAACTTGATATTTTCATCAAGATTTTATTCAATAAGACCTATGAAAAAAATTATAAAAAAATTAAAATTTATATTATAATAACATGCAATTTGTTTTTTTTAATGTAAATATAAAAAAAAGTTGTTTTGAGTTTTAAGGGTAAAATGAAAAAAGTATTAAGGGTAAAATAGTATTTTGAATTTTAAATGTCTTTTGAAATACCCCAAAATGGGGAACTTAAAATGGAGGAGAATGGGGGGTTTAGGAGAATTTCATAAATACCCCAAACTCCTTATTCTTTAATTTTTGAAACTCCCAAACATAATCCATTCCCTCAAAATCTCTCCCTTCCTTCTCTTCCCCTCCAAACCACAACTCCCAAACAAAGACTAAGGAGTCACCACCCACTCCAAAGCACCTCAAAAATTCTCCAGTAGAGAAGCACTCCAAGCATCAGCTGTCCAAGGAAGAACTTCGAGATCGGAGCCGCCACACTCTCTATTTTAAGAGCGCTGGGGACATGATCATGTTTGCAAGTTGCGCAACTTTTAGATTGTGTTGGAAGAGGTTCCTGAGGAGGAACTCTCCGAGGGTGAAGCTGAAGAGGAACCCACGGAGGAGGAGCCATAGATCCAGTTACGCACCCTCCGTGTTTCGATCCACAGCCTTCGGGGGTTCACGACCGCCAACAAGTCCTTTAAGGTCTGTGGGGTCATTGGTGGCGAGGAGGTCACAGTGCTCATTGACATGGGGGTGGAGGTCAATTTTCTCTCTCGAGATTTGGCCTCCCGTCTCCAATTGCATGTAAGTGATGCTCCTTTTATTGTGGAGGTGGCCACTGGGTAGGAATCGCAAAGGAAGGGAGTTTGTGAGTTGGTAACACTGTCCATCCAAGGCAACGTCATTTCCCAACCTTTCTTCCTTCTTGAGGTTGGGTTCTGTGGACGCAATTATGGGGTATGGATGGATAGCAGGATTGGGGGATATCAGGGCCAACTTCAACGAACACATCATTGTTGGAAGGAAAGAAGTCGTAGTTACTGCATTAAGGGGGATCCCGCCCTTAGCATTACAGAGACTTCATGGAAGGCAACCTTAAAGGCACTCCATGCAGAGGAAGAGAGCTATTTGGTGACTCCAGAATAAGAAGGTAACTCTAGAGGGAATGTGACTGAAGTCCCTTCTACCTTCTTATAGCTATTGGAGGAGTTTGCTGATGTCACTATCCCAGATAAATTTCCCACCCCAATTATTGATGAGATGTTGGATGAATTGGGTGGGGCCTCAGTATTTTCCAAATTGGATCTCAAATCAGACTATCATCAAATTCGCATGAGAGAATCTGATGTGGAGAAAACAACTTTCCGGACTTACGAGGGCCATTACGAATTCCTCGTGATGCCCTTTGGTCTTTTTTTTTTATAAAATAAGAATATTATTAAGATAAGAGAGAATGATACAAGATGGTAGGAGGGTCAATGATCCTCCTCCAAAAAAACATAAAACTCAATAAAAAATAGTCTTCCAATCTCTCAACATGTCTGTGAGTGACAGACCTCTGAAAAGACTATGAGCTTTACACCATATGGAAGCTAATCATCTAATTTTATCCCATAAAACTTGATTATCTGAAAATTTATCATTAAAGATTCTTGAATTGTGTTCCATCCATATGGTGAGTGACAATATTTCTATCTCTGGAGAAATCACAGGATTCTTTAAGAGTCTTTACAGAGATGATAAATTCTTTAAGAGTCTTTAATGATAATTCTTTAAGAGTCCTTACTCAACTCTTGAAGAAGGAAGTGTTCCGTACGATACAATTCGATACGGAGCCTGGGCGATACGTATCATGAAGTGTATCGGAAGTGCTTTTGTATCGGATGTGTATCGGCGATCCTGATCCGATACGATACACATTTGTATCACGATACAGTGAATTTGAATTAAAAATTTTAATTTTGTTTTGAAAATTGAAAGTCACCTACTTTTCTATGGATTTAGGTACACCATCCTTCCCTCACTATTCTTTTCATCTTTTCCACACGTTTTCTTCTTCCATTTTCTTACACTTCTCTACTTTCTGAGACTCTATACCTGAAACTAGTATACCACTACTTCTACAACATGTTATTTCTACAGCTTGACACAAGTATACCACTACTTCTGTAGTTCAGTTCTGTCTACTTCTTTTATTCCATTTCTACGCTCTATTTTTATGGGTTGTTCTTCAACAATTATGGCTCCTAAGACTAAGGGAAGGAAGAAAGGCAGCAATGATATTGCCTAGGAGCATTGTAAGAGTTTTAGACTATTATTGGATGAACTTAATTGAAAATATTACTATTTTACTGTCATTATTGCTATTTTGAATGATATATTATTGTTTAAGAACTTTTCTTTTCAATGTTTTAAGAATTTTCTTCATTTTGTAGGCATCTAATTTGTTATTAGACTATTGTTGATAATTGTTTCTGTATCATACGATACGAAACGATTCACGATTCACGATTCTAAAAAAGATAAAACGATACACGATACGATACACGATTCAACAACTATGCTCATGCCCTTTTCGAATTCTTTATGGCAGGGATCCACCAACATTTTTTAGAGGAGATCCGCAGTCATCCTCAGACCTCAATTGAAGATGTGAATCGAGCCATGGCAGAGAGGAACCTAATCATTAAGGAATTGAAGTGGCAGCTGAATAAGGCACAGGATCACATGAGGGCTCAAGCTAACAAAAAGAGGAGGAATGAGGAGTTTCAGGTTGGAAACAAGGTGTATCTTAAAATCCAACCGTACCGGATGAGATCTTTAGCAATTCGGGTCAACAAGAAGCTAAGCCCAAGATATTTTGGATGATTTACAGTGCTGCAAAGAGTTGGAAAAGTAGCTTACAAATTGGAACTTCCTCCGGAGTCTAGGGTCCACCCTGTCTTCCACGTCTCATTGCTAAAATGTTGCCTGGCTGCTGAAGTTATGTCCCAACCTCTACCAGAAGGGCTGACAGACGAGTGGGAACTGCAGTTACAACCATTAGAAGTGTTGGCCATCAGAAATATAGAACAGGGGAGCAAAGAAGTCCTCATTAGGTGGAAGAACATGCCAAAATTTGAAGACTCTTGGGAGCTAGTTGAAGATATCAAACTAGCTTTTCCAGAATTCCACCTTGAGGACAAGGTGGTTGCTGATGGGAGGGTATTTTTAGAGATAGATTTCCAGATGGAATTAAAGTGTATAGGAGGAAGAAATATAGGGCTAGTATGGGAATTTTAGCAAAAATCTAGAGTGGGCCCTTTGTAACTAACTAGTGGGACGTGGGATTGCTAAGCAAATGATTGGGAAAAGGGAATATTGGTTAGAATTCTGTTACAAGCGAATGTTAAATAGATTTGGCTGCAGGTTTATTGAGTAGGCTTGATTTTATGAAATAGGCTGGGAGAGAAGAGCTGATTTAGTGCTCTACTTCTTGTATTCTGTGTCTATTCATTCAATAATATCTTCTATCATTCTACCCCTCTCTACCTTGTGCATTCTAACATACATCAACATCCATGTGTTATAAATTCCATACTTCAATTCCAAAGATTATTTATTAAGACTCTGATGTTTCTTAAATGAGGAAAAAGAGGGGGAAAAGGAAGGGTAAAATTTAGAGATAGAGTGAGTGAGAGATTGCAGTTCCTTATTCTAGGATCAAAAGCATCTACACCCCAATGACGTTTGAATGTGTGCCACATTTTAAGCATAAGCCATAGTACATTAGTACTTTTACAAATATTCTGCCAATATTTACAGGTAAGAAATGTTCTTCAATGTTCTTCCTTGAATATACTACCATCTAAGATAGAAATTGAAAGTTCACCATAGCATCAAATAGTAATGGTTATGGTCCTTATCTAAAAATATCTTAAAAGAAACAGGGGTCACCACAGCTCAGCCCACATAATAATAAATAATCATACTATGTTTAGCCCTCACCTTCAAAGTATATGGCCAATTGGTAGTACCATTCTGTACCACATGTACACACAAATATAAAAACGACATTCATCACATGAATCCGTCATCTCAGTTCATTTGACATGCCTAACAGGTTGACGTGGCAACAATAAACATGGATAAACACACTATACCTAGATAAATGATTCATATAACTGAGAGTGCCATTAAAAGAAAATGATTAAAAGCTAAATGTTCTGCAAATTAGTTCTCAATCCCAGTCAACAATAAGTGTTGTCATGAAAATCTTAAACATCCAAACCCCTATATAAATTACCCCAAGCAAAAAAAAAAAGAGCATTTTATCACAAAGAATAATTATTTCTCCTTCCCCCTCAAAATCCCCCATCCAAACACTTCCTCATTTTCGATAGATTTCCAAGTGATGCCAATAACTCAAATATACAACAAAACCACCCGTAAGTGTCTGTTTGAGAGCACTGGCAGAGAACGGAAGGGCAAGGCATGGCAGGGACAATTGCCTCATACTGTGGAATAGGTTTATGGAGAGGGAGAGGCAAGACCAAGGAGGGAAGTCAAAACCCCTCCTCACCATCGCGTGCAATGAAAAAGATGACCCCTCAGAGACAGGCGAGACTGTTGTCCTTCCCTTTCTTGTCAACTCCCAAACAGCATAGTAGCCTCTGAACCATTTAATCCACTCCTAACCTTTCTTCTCTAATCTCTACTCCCAAACATAGCCTAGCGATCTTAAACTATAACTTAACATAAGTCACCCAAGCTGAATTTTTTCCTCTTTTTCTTCTTCTTCCAGTTCCAAATGAAACGGTAGAGGATTCAGGAAAAAAATATATACCGAGCATTCAATTCCAATTCCAATTCATTTCCCCTCCCACCAGCTGAGCTCAACAGAAACCTCACATTCTCATCCAAAAAACAAATAAACGCTCACAAAGATCCAAAAAAATCCATATGGGCACAAAAATTCCACCTCACAGAATCATAATTATAATTGAAAACAGCTCCACAAGCTTCCACAAAATCGCACTAAAGCAAAAAAAAAATCCATTTCTTCTTCTAATTCAATCTTCATTTTTCCCCCACCTACCAAAACCCGAGGTTTTCTAGAAATAGAAAGAGAAAACAAGGGTTTTCAGAGAGAGAGATAGAGAGAGAGAAAGAGATTAAGCACGAGAAACTCACAGTAACATTCGATTAAAAGGTTCCACACGAAAGCTCGCAGAAGGTGATCGTTCGAGGACCAAATTGCCAAGCCTTATTTAGGGTTTGCACTGTGCTGCAGCGTTTAGAAGCTCACAGAGAGAAAGTTTTAGTGTGAAAACGTTTTTTTTTCGTGTTTTGTTTTTTGTTCTTTTTTGTTTTCAATGAAGAGAAGAGGGACGGGGACGAGGCCGAGGCTCGGAGGCGGAAGCTGAGCGGTTCGGATCCGAAGCTGAGCCGTTTCTCGCGAATTGGGGAGAGAAGCGTGTATTTAAGGTTGTTTGGGAGCAAAAGGGACTAAAATGGAAAATCACTTTTGTGCCCAATTGGTTTGCGCCACGTGGCGTTCGAACCAGTGGGGTTACGATGATATCTTTGTCTTGTCTCTTTAACTGGTGAGTCATTTGGTTCATGCCATTAAGATAAATGTAATAAACTTTTGTTTTGTTTTGCGGGAGTTTCCTGTATCAAACTTCGGTTATTAATTTATCTAGACTATTTCCTTTGGTATTTTTTAAATGATTTTTTATTTAATTATTTTGTATTTATTTCTTTTATAATTTCAAGAAGTATTTATTTTCTTGTTTCTATTATACTCTTTTATATTTTTGTGACTTTGTCTTTATGAAGGAGAGAGAAACTACATAATTGATGATAGTAAGGTATTTTTATCATTTTAATTCTAATATTTAGATTTTCAATGAAATCTAATTATCTATTACTATTTATAAACAGAATTGACAAAAAGTTAGTTATTTTTTGTTCTCTAAAAATAATATTAAAGAAAATAAAAAATTGTAACTTCTCTTTAACTATTTAAAAATAACTTACTCCATCATTCCATTTATTCCTTCTTGTTTTTAAATATATTAAACATTAGAATTAAGCATTAGATATTATTAATTTTACAAACACAATTAAAATAAATAATATTATTAACTTTAATAATTTTTAAAAAATAAAAAATGCGACTTGATAGACACTTACGTGACTTGATAATTAGCATGCATATATAACTCAAAAACGACATTTAAAAGTGACCGGAGTGAGTATTATATAAATAGGATTCTCCAAAATAACTACCATTTGGTGTCCACACTCATTTAGGTAATTATTTTTTGAGTAAACCCTCAAACTGGTCCCTGACAATTTTCGCGTCAGACAAGTTGGTCCCTAACAATTAGAAATACCCTACCCAGTCCCTCACAATGTCAAACCTCGGACACTCTAAGGTCCCTAGACAGATTCCGTAACATTTATCCTACGTATCAGTCCATCACAGTGCACCCGTGTTGACTTGGTCGTTTAATGCTTGAAACGACGTCGTTTCGTTAGAAATAATTAACATTAAACATCTTTTACTACTGAGGATAGGGTGATTTGTGACTCAAATCCAACAACAAACATGTTTAATGTTAATTATTTCTAACGAAACGACGTCATTTCAAGCATTAAATGGCCAAGTCAGCACGGGTGCACTGTGCTGGACTGACACGTAGGACAAACGTTACGGAATCCGTCTAGGGACCTTAGCGTGTGTGTCCGAGGTTTGACATTGTGAGGGACTGGGTAGGGTATTTCTAATTGTCAGGGACCAACTTGTCCGACGCGAAAATTGTCAGGGACCAGTTTGGGGATTTACTCTTATTTTTTTAAGAGTGAATATATAGAAAATCATAAATAAAAAATAAATAACAAATAATAACTACTTTTCTATTATCTCAATCTCGCTAACTATATTTTTAATTTTAATTTATTTAATTATTAAATTAATATAAATCAAATATTAATAATGCATTTTAGTTTTAATTTGTATAATTATTAAATTAAAATAAAACTAAATAAAAATACGACTTGACAGGCATGAAGTGCCCAACAAGACGTTAGTTATTATTATTATTATTATTATTAGACTAAACACACATTTTAGCCATTCAGAAAAAATATCGCAGGACAAATTGGTCCCTAAGAATTGAAAAGGTTAATAGTGATCCTTCACATTTAAAAAGAAAAGACAAATCCATCCTTTCATATATACATGTCTGTACAGCTAAAAAATTGTTGTACAAACATGTACAAAATGATGATTTTGTCTCATTTCTTGAAATATGAAGGATCAATATTGAACTTTCAAATTATGAGGAATTAGTTTGTCTCGCGATATATTTCTATAGGAGTATTTTGGGTATTTAATCTTATTATTATTATTATTACTCACTAGAGACTTGACAGGCACTACCGTACCTAGTCATATTTCTATTATTTTAACGAAAGTAAATGTAGTACAATAGAAGAGTGTATTTGAGTGAGCTGATAATTAATGAATCAACTAAAGAAAAAAATGAAGAATTGGATACTTTCTTTGTATTAAGCTCCTTTAGTTATATTCTTCCATTACACTACTCTTATTTTTGTTAAAGGCAATAGAAATGTGTATCAATTAGTGCAACATTCATAGGATAAGAGATTAATAAGAGTTGATATTATAACTAATCACATAATATAATAAATCAATAAGAGATATTTCTACTTTTGTGGCTAAACTCATTCTTAAGTCTGAAATTCTTTTGAATGTATGACATTAGAGATATTGTCAAATTATATAGAATTCATAATAAGTGTATGATAATAAATTAATATCATGTATCATAGATAAAATAGATCTCATATCTCCTACACTAAACTACACCCGAACTAATAAAAAATATATCAATTAAATGTCACTACATTGCGATTTAATTGGGAGGTAAAAAAATATTCAAATATCTGAAACAAATTTTATTGCTATGTAATTTAATCAAATAATGATAGTATAGTTACTGAGTAGAAAATAAGTTTATAATAAAAATTTATTATATTTTTAGCTCAATAATAATGTACCTTGAAAAAATTCTTTTCAACTCTTTATACATCTCATTATCAATAAATTTTTGGATTTTAAGAATCTACAAATGAGGGAAGTATTAGTGATGATAACCTACAATATGAATCATTGTAATGTACTTTTGAATTGGAAGTGTACAATCATACGAAGAAATATTTACCAAAAAAATACATGCATCTTGTGGACATTAACCTATGCATTCACATCATATTGTCAACTAATTTTAGAAATCAAATATAAATGGAATATTTACCAATAACAACCGAACTGATATATACATTATATTGAAAACAATATATACTTTGAATCATTATCATGAGCATTAGCGAACAGATAACATTTTGAAGTTTCCTAATACAAAAAAAAAAAGTTTCAAAATTTGGTTAATATATATTGAGATAGAAATTTACTATAAGAGTTCAGCTGGATAATTATTTGGTGGACTAGCATAAATTAGTATTTATCCAGATCAATTCATTTATTAAATATTATGTAGTCATTATTATATTTATTAATATTATTCTTATTGGGCTACATTAATATATTATTGTGAAAATAGGAAAGAAATTATGTTTGGGTCAGCTGATGATAGGTGGGTTGGACCCACCCATCATTATCTAACATTCGAGAATCTCTACTGTTGACCAGTTGACAGTATTTATTCCGTCATATTAGGAAGAAATTAATATTTATAGGCTGATTAACCTAGCCTTGACAGTATTTATTCCGCCCTATTAGGAAGAAATTAATATATATAGGCTGATTAACCTAGCCTAACGTACGTTGTCTCTTGACTTCTCCAATACACACTCTTCTTTCTCTCTTCTCTGTTTTCAGACACTAGAATACTCTTGGTGTGAGGAGCAACAACGAACGAGAAACAAGTCAATCTTAATCTGATCCAGGTTATGTTTCTCATGTTCCTCTTTTGATTCTTTGTATTGTCACATGCTATAATTGAAACTAAATATTAACTTCTTATTATTTTCCTTCAATTGGTATTAGAGCTAATTTTAGTTTTGATTATGGCTGTGTATAATTGTTATTTTTATTCCAATTTCGGTTTTAATTTTGTTGTTAATTTTTGTGATAATCCTAATTTCGATCCAAGGTTTCATTGTGTTGTTTTGGACTGTTTTTTATAAGAATAATTGTCAAAATCGGTTTTTGAAAAAACCTAAAAATCAAACTTAGGATTTATTGTTCTAGTCAATTAATCCCGAAATTGATTAAGAGATATTGTTGCTCTTGTTCTTCTGATTAAATCGACATACGATATGTATGATTTCGTTAAGTATATAGAGAGAATTTTTTGTTCGAATTGATGAACCCTAATTCCGAACCTAAACCCATTTGATTCTGGTTTTATTTTTTCTGAGACGTTTCCTAACGTGAAACCATAGGGCTTTTGTAGAGAATTGAATTCTGAACAAAACCCTTTTTGGATCATCGACTTTCGTTGAGTATTGAGTGAGAAATCGAAGAAAAACCGCATACGAAACCCCTTTCTTTTCGATTAAATTCTGTTATTTTTGTAAGCTCCAGCACCCTTCCAAGAAGTGTTAATGATTGGAAATCATTAAGGACTTGGTTTTGAGTAATAACAAATCAATACAAAGAAAATATTTTGTTAGAATAGTTTAATGGGTGTTGATATGTGCAGTGAGAAAGCTATTTGAGATAGCTAAAATACATAAGAAAGTTGGGACAATAAGCACTCAAAGCACATGGTTCTCGAAGCGCAAAAATAAAGAAAAACAAAGCCTCTCAGAAGGATATCAAGGCATGGGAAAACTCTTGAGTGATCTGCCAAAGTATCAAGCATTTTCACATAAGAAGACTTGAGAAAGTCATCTCTGAAAATCGCACTAAAAACTGAGGAAGAACTATGAGAAAATATTGAAAGAGTCTTCCAAGAGGATATGAGAAAGCTCTCTGAGAATTCCACTCAGAAACTTCTCAGAAGGCTGCATAAGATTTTTCTCAGAAATGTCACCTCTCAGAAGGACCTTCTCTCAGAATGTCGCCTTCACTCAGAAGCTAAGAAGATCAAGTTTCTCATGAGGAAGTTGTCCAGAAACCGAGAAGATATCAAGAGCAAAAAGACTTCTCAAGAGCAAAAAGACTTCTCAAGAGCATCCTCCAAGAAGCCAAGAAAGTCTTCTAAGAAGACTTGAAACTTTCTGAGAAAGCCGAGTTCCAGAAAGCATTCCCAGAAGACAAAATGGAAGCATCGGATTCTGATAAGAATCATTCAGAAAGCACTTAAGAAAATCAAGGAATATATGAAAGTACTTTCTGAGGCAGCATAAAGAAATTTCTGAGTAAGTATCAGAAGATACACCTTCTAGAGAAGGTTCAGAAAGCCACCATCTAAGAAGCTCTCATAAGCTGTGAACTTATGAGAAAGCTGTCCAAGAAGTTTCCTCAGAAATCTGAGAGAAATCTTCATCTGGGAAATCAATCCCTGGATCTAATAAAGGCATCTAGAATTAGAAGATTCATCATTAAGGAAAGAAGGAATTCTTTCAGAAACTTCTCATTGGGTTATTCAAGACACATCAAGAAGATGCATCAGTTTTCTCATGAAGTGTTGACTTGGTTATGAGAAAGCAGTTTTCTCAGAAGACTGAATAGAATTTGTGAGAAGTACAAATTCTCAGAAGGCCACCCTCTCAGAAAGTAGTCCTCTCAGAAGGCTCTCAAAAGGTAGTCTCTCAGAAGGACACATCAGCAAGTCTTGGGAATTGTGCACAACGACTATCTTTGGTCAGAGGCTTTAAATAAGCTCCCAACAAGACACAGAGTGTGCTTGCATGTTGCTGCAATGCTGCCAAATTTTCTAATGATGCTGGAACATTAATCCAACCTTGTAACACATCATTAACAACATCTAGGGTCACTCTAAGGAATTAAATCAAATCTTTTCTACTCATATTCCTTGAGAAACCCGAGATTCTGCATAAGAGAAATTTTCTCTCTTAAGAAAATTTCTTGAAATCTTTTATTCTTATTCTTTCATTAGATAATATTCTTGCTGTTGCAAGTTTTAAATAGGAGTTGATTAAGGATATTTGTAAACACCGTATTTTGTCCGGATTTTTATAAAAAAAATAGAAAAACACAAAAAATAGAAAAATAAAAAATAGATATCAAAATTGCAATTAGATCAAATTTAATGCAAATCTGGTGTAATTAGGAACAATCACAACACTACTAGAAACTATCGGATTATCGACCGACATTATCGACGGATTATCGACGGATGGTTTTGCAAAGGTTATCGGCGGATTTATCGACGGATATAGCATTGGCGAGAATTTTTAATCAACGAATATAATTATAGAGGGATATGTTCTAAAATATCCCTCGATAATATGTTCCCGCTCAAAACAAAAAATTTTTTTTGGACATGTTGATGTTATCGACGGATAGAGATTAAAATATCTGCCGATAAAACCCTAAACCCTAATCCCTAACCCTAGAAGACAACTATCGACGGATAAGAATACTTTTATCCCTCGATAATTGAAACGCACCGTTTCATTTATTCTGGTGCTTTTTATCGAGGGATGATATCGACGGATGGTTTAAACCATCCGTCGATAATCCGCGAATATGAGGAGACATCGTCTCCTTCTTCCTCATTTCGCGACAACCCTTCTCTCTCTCTTCTCCGCTCTCTCTCTCTCCGCCGCGATAAACGACCGTTTCCGCCACCGTCCGCCGCCCGTTCGCCCTCTGGGAAGTGCCAACAAGTTAGTCTCTCTGTCCTCTACATTTTAATCGGTTTAGATTTTTTTTGTTTGAGGTCTCTAATGAGAACTCATTATAGCATCCTCCGTTTTCTCCGCTGCCACCGCCGTCGCCGCTGTCCGCTGCCATCGCCGCCACCGGGCCACCGCTGCCACCGCCGCCAGGAAGCATCTCTTGCTCTTCCATTAGGTATTTTTGTTAAATTTTAATTTTTCATTGTTTTGGTATTTTAATATATTGTATTTATTAATTTTTTTATTTTTCTATTTAAAAAAATTAATATGTTAAACTTTGTTTTTAAAAAAATAAATATATTAATTTTTTTAAAAGGAAAAATGTTTTAAACAATAATAGAAACGTTATTTTAAAAAAGATAGATTTAACAAACTTATATGTTATTTAAAGTAAGTAATTTTTCAATAACGTAACAAATATATTATTTAAATGATATATATGAGAACAGTTGTTGATATATTCGGCGATTGGAGCTTACGTTTATATTAGGTATGTTATTTATTAATTTTAATTTAATGATATGATTCTGTTGTTATTGTTGCAAAACCTTAGGGTAGATGACTTAGTCTGAGACCGGTCCTTAAACTCCGGCAATACTGGTTGATTGATTTGTAAAATTAAATGAGAAAGTTTGTTTAAAATTTAGGGGAGACTCTGTCAAAATTTTGTGAAGTAAAAATTTTGAGAAATTAAATAACTGTTGTTAAGTTATGTAAAACTAAGAGAAACTCTGTCGAAATTATGTTTGAGTAAAAATTTAACAAATTTGTAAAAATCATTAGTGTCGTATTAATGGTGAATTTAGATTAACTAAAAAACTGTTATTAATAAGCCTTAGTTAAACTTCTCATTTTTTGTAAAATTAAATAAGAAAGTTTGTTTAAAATTTAGGGGAGACTCTGTCAAAATTTTCTGAAGTAAAATTTTTGAGAAATTAAATAACAGTTGTTAAGTTATCTAAAACTAAAGGAAACTCTGTCGAAATTATGTTTGAGTAAAAATTTAACAAATTTGTAAAAATCATTTGTGTCGTATTAATGGTGAATTTAGATTAACTAAAAAACTGTTATTAATAAGCCTTAGTTAAACTTCTCATTTTAGGATTCTCCAATATTCAAGGGCAATGTCATCAACAAATAGATCATGGATGTATGATAGGTTACAGCCGAATAGGGGGGAATTAAGCCGGAATTCTATGCTGGAGTTGAAGAGTTTGTGGGGTTTGCTTCTATGTCTGAACAATTTAGGACTGAGGGAAAAGTCAAGTGTCCATGTGCCAAATGTGTTTGTAGGTTTTTCTATGATGTTGACACGATTAAGGTTCACCTGTACAAAAAGGGATTTATGGATAATTATTATGTATGGACAGTCCATGGGGAAGTCGAGTCAGTGTCAGTACAGCAGGATCAGTTTGTCGGAGGTAGTTCAAGTGGGTTTGATGGTGACCAATATGGGGATCGTAATTTAAATTGGGGCGGTGATAATCGTGGGTGTTATGAGGAAATGATCCATGATGCCTTTGGGGGGCAACATGATGAAGATTATAATGAACCCAGAGAGGAGGAACCAAATCCTGAAGCGTAGAGGTTTTTTTCTTTGTTAGAATCTGCAAAGACACCCATTTGGGAGGGTTCAGCCCTTTCTGAGTTGTCAGTGGCAGTTAGGATGTTGTCTATCAAGTCAGAGGCAAACGAGAGTCAAAGTGCTTTTGATCGATGGGCTACTTTAATGAGTGATGCTAATCCACGACCAGAGGCAATTCCTATGGACTATTATAGGGCAAAGAAGTTAGTTTCAAAACTTGGGTTGAAATCAGAGAAAATTGATTGTTGCATGAACGGTTGCATGTTGTACTATAAGGAGGATATTGAATTAGTTGAATGTAAATTCTGCCAGGCCCCCAGGTTCAAACTTAGAAGAGCGGGTAATGGGAGGTATAAGCATATTCCCAACAAAAGGATGCACTATCTTCCCCTAATCCCTAGGTTAAAACGCTTGTATGCCTCTATGAGCTCTGCACCTCACATGAGGTGGCATTATGAGAATAGGAGAAGTGACGGGATAATGACGTATCCCTCTCATGGTGAAGCTTGGAGGCATTTTGATAGGTGTCACCCTCAATTTGCAAATGATCCGCGGAATGTTAGATTAGAGCTTTGCTCAGATGGGTTCACGCCAAATAACTTATTTAACAAGCCTTATTCTTGTTGGCCTATTGTTGTTACCCCTTACAACCTCCCTCCTGAGATGTGCATGAAAGATCCGTACATGTTTTTAACATGTGTAATTCCTGGCCCTGATAATCCAAAAGCTAAAATTGACGTTTTCCTCCAACCACTCATAGATGAATTGAAGCAGTTGTGGCACAATGGGGTCTTGACCTATGATGTGGCCACCAAAGAAAATTTCATGCTAAGAGCCGCTCTGATGTGGACGATTAATGACTTTCCTGCTTATGGTATGTTGTCTGGGTGGATGACACAGGGGAAGCTAGCTTGCCCTATTTGCATGGAGGATACAAAATCCTTCACACTTAAGAATGGCAGCAAGAACTCATGGTTTGATTGTCATAGGAGATTCTTGCCAAATGATCATGCATTTAGGAATAACAGGTATGAGTTTAAGCGAAACTGTGTTGAACATGAAGAACCACCTGTTAGGCTTACTGGAAGACAGGTTTGGGACAGAGTTAAAAATCTGCCTAAGATAACCGAATTGGGTAAAGTAGTCAAGTTTCCAGGTTATGGTGTGGACCATAACTGGACTAAGCAGAGCATATTCTGGGAGTTACCCTATTGGAAAGATAATCTTGTTCGTCACTGTCTAGATGTCATGCATGTTGAGAAGAATGTTTGTGATAACATCATGAATACTGTTATGGACAGTGACAAGACTAAGGATAATGTCAAGGCAAGATTAGACTTAACAGAGTACTGTCGACGACTAGAGCTACATTTACAAGAGACACGTGATGGTCGCTTTGTTAAGCCGAAGGCAAGCTATGTTTTAAATCCTGCGCAGAGGCAATCCGTGTGTAAATGGGTGCAAGAGTTGAGAATGCCAGATGGGTATGCTTCCAACCTCCGTAGGTGTGTGGATGTTGCGCATGGAAAGTTCCATGGGATGAAAAGTCATGATTGTCATGTGTTTATGGACTGTTTGCTTCCAGTTGCCTTTCGAGAGTTACCTTTACATGTGTGGAAACCATTGACCGAGCTTAGTTTGTTCTTTCGTGATTTGTGTTCTACCACACTGAGGTCCCATGATTTGGAAGTAATGGAGCAAAATATTTCTGTAATTTTGTGCAAGTTGGAAAGAATATTTCCCCCCTCTTTTTTTGACTCAATGGAACATTTACCTGTGCACTTGGCTTATGAAGCGAAAGTATGTGGGCCGGTTCAATATAGATGGATGTACCCCTTTGAAAGAAATATTGGGACCTTTAAGAGAGCTGTCAAGAATCGAGCTCGTGTTGAAGGGTCATTATGTGAAGCTTATTTATCAAAGGAGACGTCTTTCTTCTGTTCATTTTATTTTGAGCCACATGTTCATTCGAAAAGAACAGCAGTAGGCCGCAATGATGATGGAGGTGAAACTTCATATCCGCCTACTTTGTCTGTGTTTAATCAACCTGGACGTGGTGCCGGTAAACCCACAAACTATTGGCTGAATGATAGAGAAAAGCATGCAGCGCACCTACATGTTCTCATCAACTGTGATGAGGTGGACACTTATAGAACGTAAGTGACATATCTAATTCATCATTTCAATAATGTTTTTGTATATAGTAGTGAATGTTGTCATTAAAAATCTTTAATTTCTACTTACTGTCAACAGATATTTTGAACAAACCGTTGAGAATCATACGCTTGACCAATTCCCTCAATGGTTCAACTCGTTCGTAAGTTTGTAATCTTCGTACTATTAGTCTTTGATTTATATCTTAACATAAAATTCAAAATTTTCCCTTCTATTCTCTTTGTTCTCTATGTATGTAGGTGCTCAATCATGACAATAATGTCACAAATCCTCATATAAAAAGCTTAGCTTGGGGTCCCACCAATGTAACAATTTCGTGGCCAATTTTCCATGTGAATGGTTATAAATTTCACACCCTAGACTGGGGTCGTGAGAAGACCACGTACAATAGTGGAGTGTGCGTTCGAGGGGATGCTGAAACAGGGGAGAATAATTGGTACGGGGTACTTAGACAAGTCTTAGAGTTGGAATATGTTGGTGAGGACCCAACGCCAAAGAAGGTTGTCTTGTTTAGCTGTGAGTGGTATGATCCTAGACATCCTGATGGAACACGCAAGCACGCTGATTACGACATAATTGAGGTTAACCATACACGACGATTTGGTGCATATGATCCTTTCATCATTTCACAGAATGCTTGACAAGTGTATTACACAAGGTATCCGGGGAAGTGCAAGAATAAGTGGTTGGTTGTTTTCACAACCAAACCTAGGGGCAGAGTTGAAAGTGATGATGTGGATGAAATAGCTTACCAAGTCGAAGTTGCACGTGCTCCAAGGGTGGTTGTAGATACAGGAGTCCCTGCTACTTTACACGATGATACTGGTGAAGATGACATTATTAACATGTCTCGCCAAAACATAACAACTCAGGGTGATGACTCCACTGAATGTAGTGACGAAGAAGAAGATGAACTTGACAGTGACGATACAGAAGACGAGAGTGAAGACAGTCCACAACTTTCTGAATAAATGGTTTTTAACAATTCAATTTGTTTTCAAATAACACTACCTCATTTTAAGATACTTTGTCAAACACTTTAATTAATGAAAAGTAACTTGTATTGTTGTGAATAGATATGACAGATGATGATAGGGGTAGGGGTAGGGGCAGAGGCCGAGGAGATCGAGGGCGGAGGAAGACCGCCGCCCAGCCTTGTGGTTATCTTTCCAGGGGTGTTCAGTTGTATGACATCCCTGGTCGTGAGCCGAGGCCAGAGACGGAGGAGGACCCCGACTACGAGCCAGTACCATCACCATCACCATCACCATCTGCTGCTGGGGGACCATCATCATCACCCATTACTGCCTTCCCACATGACATTGGGGGCAGTAATGAGGTGCCGGTCGATATTGCATCTGCAGCTTCAGATTCACGTCCTCTCCCCTCCATCAGACCGGATCCATCCGGTCTAAGGTATATGATTTAAGTTGTTATAAATGTCAATCTTTTATAAATAAAATATGTAAAAGGGATTATTATATAAAATGGAAACTAATTCTTTATAACAATGTATAGTTTTGTGCCTGCCACCCTCGGCACTCATTAGATCACGGCCACGATACAGAAGATGTATCATAGGCCGATCGAGTATTTCTCGAAGTTGACCGAGGAGGAGAGGCGACGATGGTATCAGGAGTGGAAGGTAATATGAACTCTTCAATTTTAGTAATTACTAATTAATTATGTTGTGGTAACTAACAATAAATTAAATTTGTTTATATATTGTAGTCTCACTTCACCATTAGTCATGCCGATGATCCAGTACTGTACCGTGCCTTCTGCCATCGGGCAGCTAAGAGGCTCAGTGACATGTACTTATGGATCCGTAATGGCAAGGACAGGGATCACAGGTGGCTCTCAGATGCCCACCACCGTGTGCTGCAGGTGTATTGGTCTTCTCCGAGGTTTAAGGCCAAGTCGGAGAAGGCCAAGGCTATCAGGGCCTCATTGAGGGGTGGCTCCCTTCACTGTGGTGGATCCGCTACTGTGGACTCCACTAAGAGACGGCTGGTACGTAATATTCCGAATGCAATACATTTAATTTTATGTTTCTTATATATGAATTGATTAATTAATGCTTTGTTCAATTGTTTTAAACTTACAGGAGCAGAGGCTGAAGAGACCACCCACGCAGGAGGAGTTGTTCAGGGAGACCCACACCAGGAAGGGCGACAAGACGACGTGGGTAGACGAGCGGTCGCAGCGCACTCATGTAAGTGATTTCATCATAGTTGTATAAATGTATTCAATTAATATGATTATGTATTTCACTTAAAATGATTATGTATTCTGTTGTTATTGTAGGCTGATTATACGTGCCGCTTGGATGAGCTCCGCACCGAGCTGGCAGAGGCATCACAGCCCGGTGAGTCCGTCCCACCCGTCGATGAGGAGGCGGTGTGGACCGAGGTTGTGGGCGGCCCTTACAAGGGCGGCATATACGGGCGGGGCGCGATCGCGAACCCCATTGCTCGTTTCTCCCACGCATCTGCTGCGACAGGAGCAACAGCCTCAGCGGAGAGCAGCGACGCTGAGGTCCGTGACCGGGTTCACAATCTGAACCTGGAGCTACAGACCCGGGTCGAGGTGCTGCAGGCCCAGCTTGAGGAGGAGCAGACCGCCCGACAGCAGGACAGGATCGCCCAGCAGCAGGAGATTGCCGCGGAGGTCAGCCGCCATATTAGAGAGCAGATGTCCCAGTATTACGGGATGTTTGCTGCTGGAGGGTCATCATCTGCACCACCACCACCTTCTCAGCCATCACCCTTCCCTCTCACTCCCCCACAGTATCCTTATCCCCCTGCATTCTGGCCTCCTCATCCACCTGCATATCATCCAGGATATCCACATCCCACATATTCTACACCACCTCCACTTCCTGCTGCTGCCGCCGCTGCCCACACACCGACTCCTCGACCTCCTCCTGCCCATACTCCTCCTGCCCAGACTCCTCCTACTCAGCCGGATGCATCCAGAGATGATGCTGGTGATGGTGATGATGATTGTGACGTTGATACGATGGATTTTGTATGACTTTTTTTTATTATTTATGTTTGGATGTTCAGACATTACCTTTTGGATTTTTTATGACTTGACTTATATAGTGTTTGGATTTTATTTATTTTGTAAATATTGATTTATATATATATTATGATATTTCATTATAGTTTTATTTATGGAGATTATTACTATTTTGTTATAAATTTTGATTTAGTTTAAATATTATTAATATTATTAATTCAGAAATTTAAAAAAAAAAAAATTTCGGCTACTGTTATCGACGGATGCATCCGCCGATAACTAAATTATTTTTTTATTTTTTTGGTTGGAAAAATAACGTATTGACGGATAAGTATTCGCCGATAAAAATATTTAATAATTTCTTATTATTTTTTAAATAATTTTATCGAGGGATATATCTCCCGATACATCCGTCAATCCTATCGACGGATATATCCCTCGATAAACATATTGACGGATGTTTTGATTGATCCAAGCAACAACATGAGACAAAATAAGGTCTCGAAATTCGTGGTCACTGTCAGCACCCAATTTTTGACCCAGTTAAGAATAACTTTTGTTTGCCATTTAATTATCCTTTTGTGAATAATCTTTTTTATTATTGAGTCACAGTGTAAAATAAATATATATATATATATATATATATATATATATATATTTGTTAACCATTTTCTTTGATTCTCATCAGAACTTTCACCATTGCGCCATCTCGCAAGTCTGTCCCACTTCGAAGCCCAATCCAAACTCGTTCTCGTTCCCTACTACAATTAGAAACTCAGCCCACACAAATGACCCACTAACCTCAAAACCCAACTGATCCTCAACCCACTTTGGAGCAAAGAATAGAGAAGATGGAAGGGAGCTTTGAGCAGATAATGACTCTGTTGAAGGAGCTGACTTCACACAAAGAAACCAACCCTAATGGCAATTCAGTCAACAACAATCCAGTTGACAACCCTGAGGTCATTGTCGAAGAGCCTGTTGTTCAATCTCACGAAGAAGACCCAGACAAAGTCGTGATGGTCACCTCCAAAAGTCACCATGACATTACTGATCATGATGAGAAGCTCTTGAACAAGATGGAGATGTTGGAAGAAAAAGTACGAGCCATGCAAGGGATGGAAGCATACGGGAGGCTAGATATGCAAGACTTCTGTTTGTTTCCAGACATGGAAATACCAGCTAAGTTCAAGGTCCCAGACTTTGAGAAGTTTGAAGGAAAAACCAACCCTATGGTCCATCTGACCATGTACACTAGAAGCATGGCAGCTTACCACAAGAATGAGAAACTAATGGTTCACTGTTTCCAGCATAGCCTCGCAAGTGGAGCTTTGACGTGGTTCTTACACCTCGACAAAGGACAAACAAGAAGTTGGCGTAATTTAGTTGAACTATTTGTGAAACAATATCAATTTGTCACTGATATCGCTCCTGATAGATTTGAGCTTCAGAGAATGAAGAAGGTTGCCAAAGAAACCTTCCGAGAATATGTACAGAGATGGAGAGAAAAAGCTTCTCAAGTCCAGCCTCCTCTAAGTGAGAAAGAAATTGTCCGACTTTTTGTCAAGACACTAGATGAAGCTTACTTTGAAAAATTGCTTGGATGTGTTACCAACCGATTCTCGGACGTGGTCATAGCCGGAGAACAGGTGGAAGATGCCATCCGAGAGGGCAGGCTGAATGGGTCAAAGAAGCCTTTCTTCTAAAAGAAAGATGGGGATGTACACATCGCACATGCTGAACCTCACCAGCCGAAACCATGCCCGACTTCACCCTTTAATACCTACCCTTACCAATCCCATACTCCCCTCCATGTGAACAACATTTCCTTTGGTCGCCCATCCACAAATAACTCTCCTAATGTCTCACAAAACCAATATGAAAGAGAAAGGGTAAAGATCGATCCAGTGCCAATCGCTTATGAGGCCATTTATGATGCATTGTTGAAACAAAACCTAATTGGCCCCGAAATACCCAGACCTACTCCAAATCCTCTCCCGAAATGGTACAATGCTAATGAAACCTGCAAGTATCATATGGACTCACCTGGTCATTCGATTGAGAGATGCATATCGTTCAAAATTCGAGTGCAAAAACTCAGAGATATTGGGAAATTAGTATTTGAAGATGAGGAGAATCCCCAAGCTGGACCAAACATTGGAAACAACCCATTTCCCCATCACACTGTTTGAAGCTGCGGATCTAATCCTTCATGAATCAGTTTGAACCTTGTTTTCATTTCAATTCAGTTTGTTATGTTTGAACGTACTTTTCAGTGAACAACTTTATGTGTATTTCCATTTCAATAATAAAAATGTCTTGTGTTTGTATGGTATTATCGCTTCATTATATAAAAAAAAAACTAAAAAAAAACTTTGTTTTAGCGTTAAGTTTGTGAAAATTAGCAATCATACTTTGAAATGATGTCTGGCCATGTTTCTCAATCCAAAAATAAAAAATAAAAAAAAATCTCTTGTTACCCAGTTTGAGCTTGGTCGTTTTTTTCATGTACCCTGATAAGGATCACCCTCACATTGGGGGACACAAAAAAGAAAAAAGTGATAAAGTTAAAAAAAAAATCATTCTTTCATCTTTGTACGAAAAGAAAAGAATAAAGCTCATTATCAATAGAGCTTTGAAAAACAAAAAATGATGAAAGAAAGTAAATTAGCATGTGATTACATTTCAAGTAAATAAAGTGTTACAAGATCTTGATAAATATGATCCTTTGTCACGTATCCCTTAAACACTTATTCGAGCCTTTAATATCCTTTTTATTCATAAACCCATAGCCATAGCCACGTTACAAGCCTAATAAAGTCAATTCTGATCAATGATTGATTGCTCTAATTTTCCTTAGTTTAATTCTAAAACAAAGATAATCACAACAAAAAAGGAATTAAAAAAAGAAAAACAAAATTATTGAAAATGAAGAGATGATACCTTACAATGGAAGCAAAAGTTCAAGAATCACTGAAGTTGCAAGGCAAGAAGATTCGAAGGGTAACAAAAGTCAACAAGGTTCCAGCTCGGGGGCTATTCACAACCAATCAAATCAAGAGTCGTTAAACACCCTCATTGCTCTGGAAATGCTCAAATCCAAGGAAACTAGTATCACATATTTCCTCATAATCCCTTACCACAAAAGACCCTCCATAAAACCACCTCTCACTATTCCAAACCAATTGCCTTCGTTGAACTTGTGAAAAAAATGGTGAAAGTTTTGAATATCTCATTCAAAATGTATTTTTATCTGAATTCTCCAACAGTTCCAACTTGTACAAACATTGTCGAATTAAAGAGAAAAGGATTTGAAGGTTTCTTTCAAAAAACAAAAGTGTTGAATTTGCATTACATGCATCTACCATTGGTGGTTCTTGACCCACCTACTTTTTATTATGTTATTGCACCAAATTTCTCTTTCCGGACATTGTGAAGTCTGTCGATGTTAGGCCTTGAGTTGTCTGCATCGAAACTCTTTTTTTTTTTCAGGTATTGTGAAGCCTGTCGCTAGTAGATCTTAAGTTGTCTACTCTGAAACCTTTTCAGGTATTGTGAAGCCTGTCGATGATAGGTCTTGAGTTGTCTACATCGAAACTCTTTCTTTTTCAGGTATTGTGAAGCCTGGAGCTAGTAGGTCTTAAGCTGTCTACTGCGAAAACTTTTCAGGTATTGTGAAGCCTGTCGATGTTAGGCCTTGAGTTGTCTACATCGAAACTTTTTATGTAGGTATTGAGACACCTACTTTCTTTTTCGGGTATTGAGACACCCAACTTTCTTTTCAGGTATTGTGAAGCCTATCGATGTTAGGCCTTGAGTTGTCTACGTCGAAACTTTTTGTAGGTATTGAGACACCTACTTTCTTTTTCGGGTATTGAGACACCCAACTTTCTTTTCAGGTATTGTGAAGCCTGTCGATGTTAGGCCTTGAGTTGTCTACATCGAAACTTTTTGTAGGTATTGAGACACCTACTTTCTTTTTCGGGTATTGAGACGCCCAACTTTCTTTTCAGGTATTGTGAAGCCTGTCAATGTTAGGCCTTGAGTTGCCTACATCGAAAGTCTTTGTAGGTATTGAGACGCCTACTTTCTTTTTTTCGGGTATTGAGACGCCCAATTTTCTTTATCAGGTATTGTGAAGCCTGTCGATTGTAGGCCTTGAGTTGTCTACTTCGAAACCAATTGGGCCTTGAGTGCCCGGGCCTTGTGCCCACTTTTACTTGCTTTCAACAGTTGGGCCTTGAGTGCCAAGGCCTTCAATCGCCCGTCTTTCAGTTTTGTTGGACCTTGTGGGCCTTCTATTGTTTCTCATGTGTTTTACAGTTTCACTTTTTATTTGTTAGTCAAACACCACAATGTATTACATCTTGTTTTGTTTCTTTTGAAAAGTCAACTTGAACAAAAATTGGTTGCTTCTTTACTTTGATTGTCCTTTTATCAAAGGTCAATCAAATGGGGCTTCTGTCAGCACCCAATTTTTGACCCAGTTAAGAATAACTTTTGTTTGCCATTTAATTATCCTTTTGTGAATAATCTTTTTTATTATTGAGTCACAGTGTAAAATAAATATATATATATATATATAATAACTTGAGTCCATTTAGAGTAATTGGGCTTTTCTTCATTTTTTTTTGTTTTTGTTATTATCTAAAAAAAAAAAGGTTGAGTCTATTGAATTGTTTTTTTTAGAAAGGATTTTGTTCATAATCTAGTTAATGCAGCCCATTTAGCTTTCTTAAACAAAAAAAAATTACAAAATAAAAGACAAAAAAAGAACATCAGCCCAAGTTTTACAATTCTGAAAAAAAAAACACAAAAAATGAATAAATAAAATAAAAACAAAAATAAAAATAGGACATCACTATGCTGATAATGGTTGATTATTGGAGTTCCCATTCTTCCTTGTTCATGCTTTTGCAGCTGCTAGCTCATCCTCTCATCCTGAAAAAAAAATGAAAACATGTCCATGTGGGTTTCAAAATATAAAAAGATAATGAAATTATGAGGGACAAAATGTATTTGGTCTCAGAAGATAAAAAGAAGGCAATTATTAGAGATAATGGGATGAACACAGCTCAAAAGAATGAAAAAGGGAGAATTTTGCAAAGTATAAATACATTCATAGGGGAAAGAAAATGGAGAGGAGACAACACAAAGAAGAAAAAAGCAGAGAACACATAGCATTTCCACAACAAATACACATACATACCATTCATCAGAATCCATCGCCACACATCCCATTATTCAAAAATTCATCATCCATAATTGATCAGAATTCACAAATACAAAGCATTCACATCACTGTAAGGTATATCATCCAACATCATGCATTTTGATAATAAATTTGGTTCAGTCCAGTTACAATCAAAGTCAGTTTAATTATGCATCATCTTTGCAAATAAAAAAAAAAGCAACAAAAGAATTGCATCTTCATCATCATCACCATTATCATTATCATCTCATCATCTTCACCCTAGATTCATAAGCATCATCTTCATCTTCATTCATAACCAAAAATTAAACAAAAAAAAATGATTAAAAAAAAATGAGAGAACACAAAGAAACAGAACCGGTTGCTTACCTCGACCATCAGCATCATCATTGACCGGCAACCCGAGCGGCGGCGACCGCACCCGTCGTATGACCCAACAGCCGAACCATCGCCCTTGAACCTCCAGAAGCGGCAGCAGCTCCGAGCCCGCCGTCCGCCATGGAAGCCGTGGAGGTCGCGACTTCCCTCTCTCTCTCTCTCTTTCCTCACAGAATCTCTATCCCTCTCACCTCTTCGCGGCGTCTCGTGGCACCTCGCGACAAACCCGGCGGCCGCGGCCTCCGCCTCTCCCGCGACTCCCCTTTCCCGTTTTCCCTTCTCTCCTTCTCTCACCCCTCGGAGCTTTCTCTTTCTATCTCACCGCGCCTCTTCGGTCACGGACTTCCCTTGCAGCCGCGATGGCAGCGGCCGGCCCCCACCCGAGGCGGCTGCCTCTGTTTCTCTCACTCTCTCTCTTTCTCCATGGTAGCGCCGCTGCCTCTGCTTCTCTCTCTCCCATCCCATAAACCTAATTTTGTGTAGACCATGTACATGTATCAGATTGGGCCTAGATGTGTATGTGAGTAGTGTTGGATCAGAGCCCATTTAGGCTTTTTCTTTTTTTAGTTACTACTACTATTATTATTATTACTATTATTATTATTATTATTGTTGTTGTTGTTGTTGTTGTTGATATCATTATTGTTATTATTATTATTATTGATATTGCATTTATTATTATTATTGTTATAAATAACAAAAAATGATGATTGAGTAGTAGATGCTACCTTCATTAAAAGGTTTATTGAGCAGTCAAGTACTAACTTAAACCTTGCAAAAAAAAATATTTTTTTCATACAACAAAAATTAATTCTCTTTTTCTAAATAAAAATAAATTAAAAAAGAAATATACAAAAAAAATTTTAAAAGATAAGAAAAAATAATCATTTTATAGAACTACGTGAGCTTTGATTTCTCATTGTACCAGACAATACGTAGGAGCATGGTTCACCTGTCAAGCTCAACTTTATTTTTTCGTAATTTTGTTCACAATACTTGTTATACTTATTGTTTTAATTTCTAAATATTCTAGTTAATTATCTTGTTATCTCATTTATTTTTGTTGTGTTAATTTGTAAATATTTATTGTGTGAACTTCTAATTTTATTGAGGATAAATTTAATATGCTTTAAATCGTTTAATTTGCACAATTAATTTTGGGTAACCGTTCCAAGACGGATGTATCAGGGTGCGTGGAGTGTATTCTCTACCCTTCCCTGTGCATAATCAGATTCCCGGATCCAACTCTCTTTTCGCAGACCAGTTTAAAATGTCTTTTTTAAACAATGGTTTTTCCAAGGTTTTCCTAAATAAACCTTGGTGGCGACTCCAAAATTAAAAACCATTTTAAAACACGCCATTTTTAATTTAATTTTTGGTATTTTGCCGTCCCGTCGCGATCCCGGTTGCAACAGTCACCATTCGTAGTCTTGATGATCAACAATCACCAGTTCGAGGGAGTCTTAGAAGCACAAAGAAGACTTTTTTTTTTTTTCCGATAAGCAAGCAAAATAAATAAATAAATAAATAAAAAACATACATAAGGATCTGTGTAACACCCTATTAGATAGCCCTTAGTGCTATAGTCATTTAGGGCCATTTCATAAGGGTTACCTCCTGTTATCATACTTATACTTGTTTTGAAATACGTATACGCGGAAAATACATGGGAGAATTTTTCAAAAATCGTTTGCGGAATATAAACATAAGGGCATTGCGTATAATATAACGATAATATATGACACACGATATGGTCTGAATAATACCTCATAAAATAAATGAAAGTAAACAAACATAATCTCCCCAAACATACAATCAAGAAAGTAAATAATAATTGGTGTCATCTCATGAGCCTGAAACTGAGACCCATAAGACTCCACAATACAAATCCATAAACTGAAATGTAAATGCCGGCTAACATATGTCCGGACTCAGAGTAAACACAAATAAATACTAACATCCGTAATAAACGTAATCCATAACGTAAAAGCAGAAACTGATAAGTCTAGAATAAATAAATAAACTGCAAAGTCGAAAGCTGTGCGGGATCCTCATCCGCTCCTGTGTCTTGTTGAATCTCATCATCTAAAATGGGGGAAAAACGAGGGGTGAGTACTGGGAAGTAACTCAGTAAGGGAGCCGCTCCGGGTTTATTAATAAAATAGGTGTGACATGAATGCATCCAATTTCAGTTATAAGTTCAAAAACCATCTTTCCCGGAACGACTTACCTAAGTGCCTCTTGTTCATTTTACATCATACATAAGTATATTTTCGTGTGTGTGCTCTACGTGCCATCTAGTCATATAGGAAAACTTAATCAAATATCATGCTATGTTCTCTGACACTTTACTGGATTGTATCTCATATCACTTTATCTCTTATTATGTCTTATGGCCTATCCACCCTCCTGTAACCTCCGCTGCACCGACCCCTAGGCATGAGCTCATCCTAACGAAATGGGGAAAAGGGGGATATTCACCAACTGCAAGTGAAGGACCTGTAGCGCCGAGGATGCCAACCCCTTCCTACAGCCTCTCAATCACAAGCCGAAGGCTACTATGTACCTTTTGCACCACCCAGTGACGTCTCAACTCACAACACATAACATACACATGCATCACATAATTCACATAGACATATATTATCATCATTTATCTCATGTAAACATAACATATCAACACATCATCATCCAAACAACGTTTAAACTTGCATACAAATCATAATTAACTCATACATAACATCCAAACTAGTTGTAGAACGCATTAGGGTGCATAAATGGTTAAAACAGTTCATTTTCGCACTAACATCACTGTTGTAATCGATTGCACGGGCTGGTAATCGATTACTGTAATCGATTACGCAGCTCTGTAATCGATTAACAGAAAGCAGCGTTTTCTCACGATTGGAAATTCAGACACCGTAATCGATTACGAACCCATGTAATCGATTACGAAGTCGTGAAACACGATTCTAGAGTTCCAAAAACACGATTTTCAATAGCCATTGGCCAAAATATGAATCCAACATCGTCCCAATCGATAGAAAACATTGCCATACCATTATCAAACATAAAAATACTTTTAAAACACTTCTCAATTAATAAAACTCCTTTCTAGGGTTCATGAAAGGGTTGATTTATGAAATTGGTTTTCAAAAAGAAAGGGGTTTTATGAATTGGTCTAACACTCAATTTTTTCTCTGTTCTTGATAGAAAATCAGTTTTTGTTGATTGAAAGATGATAAATGTGATTTTTGGTTGTTTTGTGTGAGTTTAATCTGTTGGTTTTGCATGATATATGATTTAATCGAGTTGTATGGTGAAAGATTTCGAGTTGGAATCGTTTCTGCACTGTTTTGCGCTGCTCTGTTCTGTCACCGGTGTAACATCCCGATTTATCAACCTTGCCATGGTTAAGATTAATAACTCGGAACGTCACTTTTTTTTTTATATATATACAGAATAGGAATATAGTAAACGAGGTAAAACTCAACAAGCCATGACATTAGGTTCTTAATATAATAAACCATGTACTGGGAATACCTATATAATAAGAGAAACTTAACCAAGACATAGATGTATTGTATGTGTACATAAATGGCCCTTGGTATACAAAATTGGACCAATATCTGATGGGAGTGCAAGTACAGAATCAAAATCTCAACCTACACTGAGGAGCGCTTCCGCTTACTCAGTGGTACAACTCAAAATGAGGCGACTATGAGTCCTTACCTTGATTGATCAAACATCTTAAAGATCCGTTTCTAAGGGAGTCTAAGTTTTTACTAGGTTCTCGCATTTCTAGCAACCTACGTAAATATCAACTATAAGGTTGGTTTCACAATTTCCTCGTAGGCCGTACTACGAGTCCACTGATCCACGCCTCACATTTGATACTTCTTCGTTCGTTGAATTGAAGGTTAGCAGTTTCTCCACTTTTCATGTAAGTGTACACTATGAACCTCGAATGTGTATCCGGTCACAAAAATCCTCGGATTGCAAGTCCGGCATCATGGCCCAGCCATGGAAACTCTAACTCCTCGGATAACACCATTCGGCATCACGGCCCGACCGTGGTATTTTATGCAAGTCGGGACTATGTGTCCCTCAAATATGCTCTGAGTCCTAGACCGGGAAGTCTTGACCTTGACCACAGCTCCGTTCTCGCCTAAACTTTAAAGGTTCCTTGATTCGGAGGTGTCTTGTGTCAAAGAGTCCATTGCCGTCTAGTCCACATGTCCCGTAGGTCCAATGCACCACCATCTAGTCGATTAGATGGCTGGATCCAAGCTAACCAGAAACTCAATCGAACGGATATAACAAGCAGCAGTTATAATTGTACAGTTAACAAACACATGTAGCATCCTCGGGTACTCGTCCGGACAAATTCCAGGAATTCCGCTGAGTCGCTCATGCAATCCATAAAACAACCTCAAGGACAGTACAACCATCATGCATAAGTACAATCTTATACACTAGCATTACCATTTCACATTATCACCCTAATTTACAGATTCAATATATAACAGCAGCAGATATCTTGATCACCCGGTAATACTATCGTGTAGTAACATCGTTGCATAACAATAGTAATTATATTTGATTTAGTTATAAGCTTCTCAGTTCTCACAGCACATAGATACATATATATACTCGTATTGCCTTGTTCTGTATATTTGATTTAGTTATAAGCTTCTCAGTCCTGCGCGCCCCGCGCCCGTGCGTCCTGCGCGCCCCGCGCCCGTGCGTCCTGCGCGCCCCGCGAGCCCGGAGTGCCCCGCGCCCGTGCGCGTCTTGCGTCCGCGCGCCCCGCGAGCCCCGAGCGCCTCGCGCCCGTGCGTCTCCTACGTTCGCGCGCCCGTGCGCGTCCAGCGTCTACGCGCCACACGCCCGTGCCTTGTGCGCAGGCAGCATCTGGCCTGCTTCCTTCCAGGCGCGCAACGCCTACTCTATGTACGTAGTGCGTGAAGTAATTTCCAGGTATGTAACTCTCTAACTCAAATTTCTATCTAAACTATTAAATCTTCTTATCATCATTTATTATTCTGAAGGCTTATGAAATCATGGAATCAGATAAATAATCATTCAAATTTCAAAGAAATACTCACATACAGAGTCTAGAAACCATTCTATAGTTCATCCTAACACCAAATTCAGAAACTCAGAGAATCATACATGTTGGATTTGTGGACATCATGAGCATATGTAAAAATCATCAGATTAGTTTAAACATGGAAGAGTTGCAGGCATAACTATGAACAGAGTAACTTATGGTTGACAACATCTTTGTTAAAACATATATTTCTAACTTGCAGTTGAATAAAGAACCTAAACATGCATCAGATTTCATTTTATTGAAAGAAGAAGAACAAAGCAACTTACTTGTGAAAATGAACGAGAGAACGTAACAGAGAGTTTTGTCTGAATTGATTTTACAGAGTAACGTGAGTGTTCAGAGTTTTTGTGTTTCTCAATTACACGAAGCTTTTCTAATTATAAAGAAAGCTTTCCCTCCTTCGAAGGAAGCTCAAGCTGGTGGTGGCTCCGTCTCATGGTGCAAGTATGTGGTGTTACAAGGTGGAGTCAGGGCTAGCAGGTCGTGGCTTCCAACAATACTCGAGGCAGAAAAAGAAGTCAGATGGCTTCTCTGCACAAGCCACGTACCCCGCTGATACTCCGGGAAAAATAAGATGTGAGTGTTTTATGGTTCCGAGTGGTGTGTTGGTGTATATTCACATATAGGGTGGTCAAGAAAAATGTGTAGGATAGGTGTGGTAAATTCGGTAATAATCGGGTGAGTATGGTTTGTCCTATTTTTCTCTTAATGATACTCAAAAGGCCACTTTATTGTTTAATACACGTATATAATTATGTCATGCAATTAAAATTTACATACTAAACATAATAATGATACTTGATACAAAATTATTGCAATAATTATATTGATAATTAGTTGTTAATTTCTAACTAATGATTATTAAATAACATGTTTAAGGCAAGGGTGTTACAATCTACCCCCCTTAAAAGAAATTTCGTCCCCGAAATTTCCTATCTAATCATTAAAAAGGTGCGGGTATTTCCCACGTATTTCCGACTCAAGTTCCCACGTATTGTCTTCTAGCAACTTGTTTCCCCAAGCAACTTTAACCATGCATATCTCCTTATTTCGTGTGTGCTTTGTTTGGTACTCTACTATTTTTGTGGCAGGGAGTTCAAATGTCAAGTTATCCTTTAACTGGATATTTTCTGGTTCTAATACATGTTCAGGTGACGCCTGATACTTTCGCAGTTGAGAGACATGGAAAACATTGTGTAGGTTAGATAGGTTCGGTGGAAGAGCTAATTGATAGGCTGAGGGTCCGACTCTTTGAAGAATTTGGAATGGTCCCACAAACCTTGGGTTTAACTTTTTGGTTTTGAGGGCTCTACCTATGCCTGTTGTAGGTACTGCCCGGAGAAATACGTGATCTTCTTCGCTGAATTCTAATTCCCGTCGTCTCTTATCCGCATAGCATTTTTGTCTGCTCTGAGCCGTTTGCATTTTGTCTTTCACCATCTTGACCTTCTCTGTGGTTTGTTGCACTATGTCTGGTCCCAGAACTTGTCCCTCTCCAGAATCATTCCAACATAATGGTGACTAACACTTTCGGCCGTAGAGTGCCTCATATGGAGCCATACCAATACTAGCATGATAACTATTGTTGTAAGCAAACTCTACCAATGGTAAGTGTGAATCCCAATTTCCAGGCATTTCCAATACCACTGCTCTGAGCATGTCTTCTAGTGTCTGGATGGTCCGTTCTGATTGCTCGTCGGTCTGAGGATGATATGCGGTGCTCATACACAATTTTGTTCCGAATGCCCGTTGCAATGCTCCCCAAAACATGGATGTAAACCTTGGGTCGCGATCAGAGACGATCGAAGTAGGGGTACCATGTAGCCTGATGATCCAGTCAATGTATAACTTAGCTAGTCTTTCCAATGGATATGTCATCCGAATTGGCAGAAAGTGTGCCGATTTGGTTAATCGATCTACAATTACCCAAACTGCATCCACTTTTCTTGGTGTAAGAGGCAATCCCGACACAAAATCCATGGTAATGTGCTCCCATTTCCATTCCGGGATAGGAAGAGGATTCAGAATTCCAGCTGGCTTCTGATGTTCTGCTTTTACCCGCTGACAGGTAAGACACTTCCCAATGTATTTAGCCACATCCTTCTTCATTCCGGGCCACCAAAACCGTTCTTTAAGATCATGGTACATCTTTGTCATTCCCGGATGTATGGTAAAATGGCTCTTGTGTGACTCACGTAATATGTCTTCTCGGAGTTCCTTGACATTTGGCACGCATATACGCTTTTCAAATCTCCAAATTCCATCAATCCCTTGCTCCAATCCTTTAACCTTTCCTTGTTGAGCTGCTTGTATCGTCTCTTGGAAGTCTTTGTTGTGCGTGTCCTTCTGTGCCTGCTCAATTCTGCTCTTAAATTCACTGGAAATGACTAAATGACCAAATTTGATGCTTGTAGGTGTCGGCTTCACATCAAGGCTTAATTCTCCGAATTGTTGTACCAACTCCAACTCTTTAATCATCATTCGTGCTGCATGCAAGGATTTTCGACTTAGAGCGTCTGCTACTACGTTAGCTTTACCGGGGTGGTAATGTAACGTAAAATCGAAATCCTTAAGGAATTCCATCCAGCGACGTCGTCTCATGTTGAGTTCCATTTGGTCAAATAAATACTTGAGGCTTTTGTGGTCTGAGAAAACTTCAAACTTTGTTCCAAAGAGATAATGCCTCCACATCTTCAAGGCTGATACGACTGCTGCTAGCTCCAGATCATGTGTTGGATAGTTGAGCTCGTGTGGTCGAAGCTGACGAGACCCATATGCTATTGGTTTGCCTTGTTGCATTAGTACATATCCTAGGCCTCGTCCGGATGCGTCACAATAAACCTCGAACGATTGCTCCAAATCTGGTAGGGTCAGCACCGGAGTCGATGTCAATCTCTTTTTCAGCTCCTGGAAGCTCTGCTCACATGCCTCATTCCATTCAAATGACGTGTTCTTTTTAGTTAACTTTTTCATAGGTGCTGAGATCTGAGAGAATCCCTGTATGAATCTCCGATAATAACCTGCCAACCCTAAGAAGCTTCGTACCTCCGTGGCAGTCGTTGGTCTTTCCCAATCCATAATGGCCTTGATCTTAGCAGGGTCTACTGCTATTCCCTCTTGAGATACTACATGCCCCAAAAATTGTACTTCCTTTACCCAAAATTCACACTTTGAAAGTTTGGCATATAGTCTCTTTTTCGACAAAATGTTGAGAATCAGTCTTAGATGTTCAGCATGTTCCTCCTCTGTTTTTGAGGAAACTAGAATATCGTCGATGAACACCACCAAAAACTTGTCCAGATACTCCCTAAACACCCGGTTCATATAATCCATGAAAACACCTGGAGCATTTGTAAGTCCAAATGACATTACTGTGAACTCAAAATGCCCATATCTTGATCTAAAAGCTGTCTTAGGAATATCCGACTCCCGCACTCTTATCTGGTGATATCCAGATCGTAAATCAATCTTGGAGAATACTTTGGCTCCTTGTAATTGATCCATCAAGTCATCTATCCGTGGCAATGGGTACTTATTCTTGATGGTGACCTTGTTCAGCTGCCGGTAGTCTATACATAATCTCATCGAACCATCCTTCTTCTTCACGAACAGAATTGGTGCTCCCCATGGTGACACACTTGGTCGTATGAAACGCTTCTCCAATAGGTCTTCGAGTTGCGTCTTCAGTTCTTTAAGTTCCGGAGGTGCCATTCGATATGGAGCAACTGAAATCGGTCCTACTCTGGGTACTAGTTCGATCTTGAACTCTACTTCTCGTTCTGGAGGAAAGTCAGGAATCTCGTCCGGGAATACTTCAGGAAAGTCACAGACGACCGGAATAACTCCAATTTGCTGATCCTTGGCGGTTGTACTTGAAGCGAACATAAGGTATTCCTGAACATTTACCTTACAACAGTATAGGGGTATATGGGAACTAAGGGGAGATTCTAGATTATTGGTTCTGTTCTGGAGGTCATCGGGAAAAAGAATGGTTTTGGTTTCACAGACTAAGGTAATTCTATTTAACTTTAACCAGTCCATTCCTAGAATAATATCTAAGCCTACCAAGGGAATGAAAGTGTATGTGTGCACGAGAAGGGGGGGGGGTTGAATCGTGCAAGTATTAAAAATTACTTCTTAAAACTTTTACTTAGAAAGCTGTTTTTACTCAGAAGGTAGATTTAAGAGTTTGCAGCGGAAATTGCTTTCTGAGAAGATTAAGTTTCTGAGAACTTAGTCTTTCTGAGAAAGTTCCTTTCTGAGGAATTTTAAGAAAATGACTTAAAGTTAGAGTTTCTTAAAAGCTTTCTGATTTTGATCAATACGGTTTTCACGAGACCTTTTAATTAGAATCATGGTAGAGTTTTTCTCAAAGAGTTATGCAAGTAAAGAGCAAGGGAGAAAAGCTTAACACAAAGAATTTTATACTGGTTTGGTTATAACCAACCTACTCCAGTCCTCAACCTTCAGTTGAGAGTTCTTAGATATTCTTCTTAATGTGCCTTCCCAAACAACACTGCCTTTACCAAGTAAAGGACTTCCACCACTTCACAACCCGAAGTGGATTTCCTTGCCTCACACTAGAGGACTTCCTTGCCTCCAACACTAGAGGACTTCTTTGCCTTAAACTCTAAAGGACTTCCTTGCCTCACAACAGAGGACTTCCTTGCCTTAATCACTTAAGGACTTTGAACTTTGCCTCAAACACCAGAGGACTTAAAACTGCCTTCAAACAACGAAGGACTTAGCGTTTTTTCGGAAAGTTGTTTTTGCTTCGAAAACCAACTACTAAGATTAAGTTACAAACTTAATTTGACCCTTAGTAGACTTCTAGATTTAACTTACAAACGTAAGAATTTACACTAATTCAGAACTAGAAGATTTTGCAAAGTTAGAAGAACAATTTCGTAAAAATTGTCTTTCTGAGAAAGTTCTAAGTTTTCGCAAAATGATTTTCAATTCAACAGAGTTTTGGCACGTTTAATCAAGAGTTTTAGCGCAAGGGTTTCGTCACATTGCTCTGGAATTGAACTCATATATATAGGCATCAAAGAGCCGCGAAATTAGAAGCTTTCACTTTGCTTATGTGGCTGTGTCCTTTTCAGAACGGCTCCCTGCTACAGTCAGCGCGAAATGAGGAACTTTTCAGAACTGCACAGTGCGCGTGTTCCCACTTCCTTAGCTAGTTGTAGCGAGCTTTCTGAGACTACTTGCGATCCCTTGAGTTCAGACACTTGGTTGCTTCTGAGTCCAACTTTCTGAGAGATGTACGGACTTCTGAGGCGAACCTTCTGAGGGAAGACCCTTCTGAGAACTACTAGTCGCAAGGTCTTCTGAGACCCTTCTGAGGCGACAGTGTTCTTTCCTCAGAAACATGTTTTCACCTTCTGCGCTTCTGAGACATCCTTTCTGATATCTTTGGCGCTATGATTTTATTAATTGATCTCGAGGCTACTTGATGTTTTGTCTTGGTCTTTGCTCATGGTATTGCAATAATTTAAAGCTTTCTGAGACACTTAGCGCACATATTAGCAAATCCTTAAGTAAAAATTTAATACTTATGGCTTACCTTGTTATCATTAAAACTTTCATAACTCTAAGAAAATTATGCCTAATTCTCTCAGAAGGGTTCTGGAGCTTACAATCTCCCCTTTTTTGATGATAACAACTTAAGTCTTAAGATAATAATTTTGCTTAAGTTCAGAAGTGTTTCTGAGTAAGTTCACAACTTATTCAGAATGCACTTTTGCTTTCTTAGAAACTAACTTAGCTTTCTGAGAGAAGGCTTCGTTATTTTCTTAGAAGGCTGTGATAATCAACAGTTAAAGTATGCAATGTATGATAACTGTTTGAGATTATCAATTACATAGCGTGTATTTCATGATGAATATATGTATGAAATTCAGAAATACCAGGCTAAGTAAATCAAGAGATGCCAAATAATAAAAAATAAGCATAAAATTAAGTAAAACATGAGATGCCAAAATAATAATTTTTCATTGATGGTTTTGTAGAGATACAAAATATTTGGCTCCCCCTAAGTTGTTGCTCCCCCTAAGTCCTAGCCTAGTGTTTACGTATAGCCAATGTACAAAAATTTTATCATTTATCTAATCCCCCTTTGTTATATCAAAAAGGGTGGCTAAGACATAAACGCCATCATTGACTTAGAACTACTGCCTTCTGGCAATGTAGCGTAGCAGCTGGCAGATCTCCATGAGAATCTCGCTCTAAGTCGCATTCGGAGCGCATTCTGGAGGTAGTTCAGAGGAAGTGGAAGGCTGTTGAGAAGATGAGGGTGGAGATGGAGGAGGGCGAGAGACTTCAGCCTCAAGAACCTCATCGATGATATCCCTCTGTTGGTATTCAGGAAGTTCTTCTTCTTGGACAGCTTTGTCTTCAATAGCAGCGAGTTCAATAGAAGGCTGCCTCTGAGCGTCCTCAGAAACTAGAGCAATGTCTAGGTCAGAAGGTTGCCGAGCTGATGGTTGCTCCATAGCACCAGAAGTCTGAGCATCTTCGGAGAGGTTGAAAGTTGAGATCTGGCTATGTATGGCTTCAATGCACTTCAACTTCTCAGTTCGACCAAGGAAAGGCCGAAATTGCACAGAGGGTGGTGTGACTACCATTCTTCCCAGCTGGAAGCCAGGACTAATCATCGAGTCCGTAATTGAGAAGGTTGGACCCTGTTGATTGAAGGATAGAGGAGGAACTTCTGTTAGATCTAGAGGAGGAACCTCTAGTTCCTTCTGAGAGTCCTTCTCAGATAGAGTTCCTTCCAAGGAACTGTGGGCAACAAATGCCTCAACTGCTGCAACTCCGGCAGCCATGGTAGCGTCAGCGCCCACCTCTGAGCTGAGCCCAGTGCTGGTGGTCCCTGGCACTACTTCATGTGTTGAGACATGAGTTTCCTCATGTTCCGAAGGGATCTCAGACGAGAGGGGACCAACCTCAGAAGTTGGTTCAAGTAAGGCTTCCTCATGCTGTAGTTGTTGTTCTGGTTGCATCTGAGCAGCTTCTGGAGTCTCAGAAGGTTGATCCAGTTCCTTCTGGACCTCAAGCATCGTCTGAGCCAGTGACTCAACATTCACAGTAGCAGCCTCAGTTGTGGTTGCCTCAGAAAGTTCCACCATAGAAACCTCAGATGGCTTCTTCTGGGGCTCTTTCTTGGAGCTTCCAGCATCTGGGGTGCGATGCTCAATGCGGAAGCTTGCCGCATCTCCTTCCTCCCTCAGAAGAGGAATCAGCAACATTTTCTCCATGCCCCTGAACGTCTTCCCTGGTTGGAGAGACATTCCCAGAGGGGGAGGAGTGATGAGAAGCTTCTGCTTCTTCTTCAACAGCAGCAGCAACAGTAGTGGTAGTGGCAGCAGCAGCAGCAACTGCGACAATTTCCTTACCCGTCGGCTTCGGTGGGCTCTGTTTCTTAGTGGTTTTTATCCCCACTCCTTTGTGAGATTTTCCCTGATAGTTCAAGGAACGCAGGAGTTTAGTTTTAAATTTGGTGGGTTTAAAACCAGCAACAGAATCAGAAACAGGAATTGAAGTAGAAGAAGATTTAAGAAAGGAAGGTGGAGTTTTAGAGTAAGCTTTTACCAAACGACCACGTTTCTTTTTCCCTTCTGGTGGCACGTCTGGGACTTGGAGAGTTGGAGGTGCTTTCCTCTTTCTGGTTAGGAGTTTCTCAGAAGTTGTTTCTTCTGAGTCTTCAGCAGCCTCAACAATCTCAGGTGCCTTCTGAGGAGTCTTCTGAGCTTCCTCAGAAGCCATACTCCTTGTCACCCTTGTTGGAGAAGGGTGAGTCACCTTTGGCTGCTTCTTCTTCCTGTCTGAGGGGTCAGAAGCCTTTTCCTTTCCTTTCTCAGCCTTAGAGGGCTGTTTGGTGCTAGCAGCTCCCTTGTAAGACTTTTCTTCCTCCTTCTTCTTAGGTGCCCCCGTCTCTGGTACCTTCTTTCTTTCTTGATGGTTGTTGAAGGTGACCATGGTGAATTTGCTGTGGTTGAAGACATACTCGTAGTCCTCAAGTGGGAAGGAGAAATGGTCGAGGATTCTGGTTAGAAGGCTTCCGTAAGGTAGACTTGTGAGAGCCCTCTTAGGATGAGCTTGGTGCATCATGTAGTTGAGCACCATCCTTCCAAAATCTACTCTTTCCTTCTTCAGCAGGTGGTATAGTAGGCATGCATCCATGGTGGTAACGTTCCTCATGTCTCCAATCCGAGGGAGAAGGGTATGTTGAACATCTGAGAAGATGATTCTGGCCTCTTGCGTAAGATGAGACACCTTTACGCCCTTGAGTGGTAGACTGTTGCTACCAGTCAGAAGTGTCACCACTTCTTCTTCTGAGTCATCTACTTCCTTGACCCATTCTGGGTCGTCGGCGATGACAACACCACCATTCAAGGTCTTGAAAACTTTGTTGATGTCAGAGGAGGAGAAACGGATCTGTTGATCAGCAATCGTGCTCTTGACCCCTTTGTTGGTGAACCTTTCTATTTGCGAATAGAATGCTCTCACCACATTTGGGTAACACACGTCCTCTGAGCTCATCATGGCTGGCCATCCAGGTTGCTTGAGGAAGGTGAGTTGAAGTTCATCCACTTGATTGTATACGTTAAGAGGTAGTACCCTTCCCATAGCAAGATTTCTTGGAAGATAAGTCTTGTGGAATAGGGACTGCATCTCCTCATTGTCGTAGAGAATATCTTCGGATACTTCATTGAGGTTGTTTCTCATTAAGCCCTTAATTTCTCCAGAGAAGGCCATTTGGAAGAAGGTTTAAGTTTGAGAAGAAATGAGAGAAGATAGAGAAGACGGAGAGTAGAGATAGCAGAGAGAGAGAGAGAGAAGAGATGAAACAAATGAAGAGTTGAGGGCGAGGAGAGGATTTGGCAGAGTTTTGGTAAGTTTTAAGCGCAAAGTGCTCAAATGGAATGATGCCATGAGTATTTATAGAAATGTCTTGTAACTAGCCGTTTCTGACGCTTATCCAAAAGTTACCGTTGGTAACTTGTTTCTCGGAAGATATCTTTCTGAGAGAAGTGGTCCTTCTGAGAAATGCTCTTTCTGAGAAATGTTTCAGAAGATCTCCTTTCTGAGGGATGAGTCTTCTGAGAACAAATTTTCTCAGATAGAGTTTTCTGTGTTTTCCTTCTTCTAGCTCAGAAGCTTAGTTCTATTGTTTGTCTCAGAGTCTAAACTAGGACTAAGGGGGGTTTCTAAGAAAGAGTTTTAATTTCAAAGTACTTAGAAACGTCTTAGATTAAGAAGTCCTTTCAGAACATTGAAACGATCCTCGGGTAAAGGCTTTGTAATATATCTGAGATTTGATCCTCAGTATTCACAAATTTGAGTTCAATGTCGCCTTTTTGCACATGATCCCGAATAAAATATTTTATATCAATGTCTTGGATCGAGAATGCTGAATAGGATTCTTAGCTAAGTTGATAGCACTTGTATTATCACAAAGGATAGGAATTTTGGTGTACCTT